>JAGDQP010017690.1:0-12665 GCA_022664845.1 Lepisma saccharinum | reverse complement strand
TTTTGGCTTAGGTCAAAAATATCTCGAGGATACTGCTCTCTGGAGACTACGAGTACGCCTCAGTTTATTGGAAGAAAATGTATACGAGAAGTAGGGGTGGCCGGAACCGGATCCTGAGGGATCCAGCCACGTACCTGGTTTCAGGATCCGGATCAGGGCACTCGGTTCCAAGATCCGGGTACCCGGTAGCAGTAGTATTCGGAACCGAATCTCTTAGGATACGCGTAATGAGGATCCGGATCAAAGTGCCCATTTCTAACGAGAAGTGTTAAAAACGTAATCGTGAAATATTAAATGTGTTATGTGTTTATTACTCACCTTTAGAACACTTCACACATTATGAACATTTTCCAGCACAAGATTTAGAGTGGAAAAAAGTGTACGATATGTGTAATATTTTACAGTGCAAGTGATTTTACAGCTGGATGTTTTGTATCATTTCACGGACATGCCGCGGAGTATGAAAGAGTGAGATGCTATGGAAGATTGTTGAATTAATAATGATTGATTTTTTTTCGCACTTTTTGAAGGAGGACAAGGTGGAAGAAGTGGGTGAAGAAGACGTGTATCATTCAGATAATTGATTGCACACAATGCAGTTACTAGAGCCGAAGTACTGCTTGGAATAACCCAACCTGTTAGAACTTAAAAAATAGAATTTGTATCAGCATGCAAAACACTGTAGGAGTGAAGAGCAAATATTCACGTGGTTTGAGTGTGTTCAGTCTTTGAGTAAAGTTTTTGAATGATTCATATATCTTAGATACACGAATTATTCATTTTTATTATTTACATAAAGCAACAGTCCAAAACTAATGTCATCTTTCTTATGTGTACTTACTTTGAAGTAAATAATTAATTCAACACAAATAGCTTTTATGCTGAATACATTTTGTGAGGTGATATTTAAATGAGTCTTTGTTCTATGTAATATCTCAAGGCTAGCAGCGAGAACATGGAAAAACTTAAAGTAATGGAAGCTAGAGACGTTCTTTCTAAATGATGTTTAATAGAAGCAACGTGACACCTCATTATTTAGCACAAATTTATCCAGTGACATTATGTATGCTTTCGAATACTCATTTTAAATTTTCTTACCAGACCCTGTTTCATCATGTACGCTAAGAGGAGTATTATAGTTATATCGTTGTTCTCTTGAATCACGATGTCTCTTGTAACCCACCAGAAGAAAAATGGCGTCAAGAATAGGTTTTACTGTGTATATTCATATGCAAGTTACTTGCCTTCAAATGGTATATATATACATAGTGTGAACGCAGGCGATTGTAATTCTTTTCTAGGTTTGAACCCGTTCCTGTCTTAAAATTGAATGTATGGCCTTCTGGAAACTCTGGCTTTGGCCAGAATGAGGTACGGCAGCGTTCCGCAAACTGTTTTCACGTGCGGGCCAGTTTTATTAGTTTGTAGGTTCAACAGGCCACCGTGCACCTGCCCAAGAGCAGGTCTCGAGGATCACAGTTTGTGGAACGCTGAGGTATGGTATCAGATGTTGGAAGGAAGTTGTGCAGGACCTATTTTGGAGGTACCATCCCGGGGTTTGTCTGATGCGTGTGTTTTGATGTTTCTCATTTAGGATTGTTGAGCACTGGGATCGTTCCCAGGACCTTTCGATCGCTAAACCAGTGCTCTACTAACTGAGCTACGATCACTCATTCTCTTCCTCTTGAAGACAACTAATTGTGATTTTTGAAGAAATCACCGAAAAACGTATTTCAAACAAAAATCTCGAATTATCGTTTTGTGTGTGTGACTTTTTTCTGTTATTTGAAAATGCTGAATCCCGTATTTCATACTTCTGTACTGAGACCTGCCAGTGAAAGTTACAATTCTATTAGTTTTGCTTAACGTGGTGTATCACTTTCCATTTTGTTCCTACTTTGTTGTGGCCAGATACCTAAATAGGGCATCCGTGTAACAGTACTCTTTTACCACTATGTCCTTCATGAACTGCTCGAGAGTATAAGAGATAGATCCCCGACAAAGCTAGCCAAGGATTACGACCGCTTGCGTCAGTCACATTCCACACAATATATGCCATTTGGAGTAACTTACATTTAATATGTATGAATATACCTTGTGAAACCTGTTTTTTGACGACGTTTTTTTTTCCGCTGGGTACAAGAGACGTTATTTACAAAGGAGACATCAAGAATCAACAGAACAGCTTTTTTTCTTCAATCGAGACTAGTTTGAAGGAGCAACTTGCTTTAAATAAATTGTACTGTGTAAAATATAGCGATCCAAAAAGAATTATCAGAAACGTTAGTGGTAAATTTTGTTATATATTTATTTGTACGCCACGCAGATACAAAGAAAAAACAGGTGAACATATTTGTACGCCTCTTCTCGAAATTCAAGTAGGCCTAATTGTCCTTCTTCACTTTCTGCAATATAAATTTTAAAGCATGTAGGGAAAGTTCTCGTTAATAATTCATAATGTCATCAAATATCCAACCCACTATCACCAAATAACCTTCCTCTTTAGTGTTGTCTGCACTGTTTTTTCAGTTACTGTGTTTTTATTGTGTCTTAGTAAACTAGTAGAAGACATTGCTTAGAAGGATGGTTCCAATATATAAATATAGTTTAACAAAAATCTTTTATTTCCCTTATGAAAAAATCATTTTATATAAAAGTATCACCAAATTACTTTACCTTACCCTACGACGCTTTTATTAATTTGGCTTGTTTGTGTGTCTGCTTGAAATCTTCTACTCAAATTTGAATCCACTTGACATTTTCAAATCGACCTGAAACTACGTACATCAGTATGTGTGTACCTGATGAGAGACAATGTACAGGGAAGAAAGCTTGAATGTTGATGTTTACGCCGATAGCAGAGGAAGCTTGATTCAAACTGGTCATGTCCAATCTGCAAGTTTAAATCATATTTACTAGTTAGCACGTGATAGGCTTGCCATAACACTAGCGGTCAAACATATCAACACAATGTCCAGCTTGAAATCTAATTTGCAATATCAAGTCCAACTTGGTACAGTCAATTTCAAACTTAAATCAAACTTGTTATAAGCTTGCGTTCTACAGGTGGGTGAGCTGGCCGCAGCTTATTTTCAAATTTTCTTAATCTCTATAAACGCCTGGCATCTCCACCACCCAACATATTGCGTTGTCGTATGCGGTTGCATAGTATTCAGGGAGAATTCATTTTCAGTAGCCCATTCTTTAATAGGAAGTTATATAATAAAGTAAAAAATATATATATATAACTTTTAAAAACATAGTTTATTAGGAATGTACTAAAATGTAGATTTTTTTTTTAGAAATTAGTAACTTTTAAAAATTATTTGAATGAATATAAATGCGTGTGGCAGTCATAGCAAATAAGATTACTGTTACGTAATAATATATATTATACATATAGCTCTGTTTATTATCTAAACTTTAGTACTTTTTCTCCATTGTTTCGAGAAGACGCCTCTCGTAGGGGGAAGCACATTATCGTGGTCCCGTGGGGGACTACTTGTTGTTAACTTTTCGGGAAGAAATTGAAAGAATTACTGCTTTTGCTCCTAGAAAAGCTAGACATCGTAGGTAACTAATTTCTATTCAGGCTGAAAACGTGGCAACATTGGTGACGAAAGAGTACACAGCAGTGCGCGATTCTCTTAGCATGTCAGGATTTCGTCACAGTTGTGTGAAGCACCTGAAGGTCACATCAGCCCAACAGACAATGGACAGATCGAGATGTGCTTTTGTGAGGCGACGGAGAGACAAGAGAAAAAGGATTCATTGTAGATGAAGAACATTTCGTCGAAAATAAGATGGCAAACAAGCAGGATAGGAGTCCTGAAGCCTTACAAAATAATTATTATTTAGATTGTAACAATTTTACTTGCAATTTTCAGTTGTTAGCAACTTTCAGAATGTCAAAGAACTGTTAAAGAAACTAAAAAAACAGCTATCTTCGTTGGTTGGAAGAAATCCAGTATTGCAGCCTTTGAAACCATTTTGCTTTATTTTATTAAAGAAACTAAAAGCTACTCGACACTACATCTCATTCGCCTGCCATGTTGTATTTGTTCATCGAGGTTGTGACGTGGCCAACAAATAAGTTTTCGTCGCTGCATTATCTGGTTTCCGAGACCGGATTCCTCTACTTCTTGATTTAGGTAGCTTTCCAGTTAGCATCTAAGATGTTGAGTCAATACTAAAAGCGAGAGTAGGCTTACTAACCACTCGACTAAATACAAGCTCATGTGCTTATTTAGCTCCTGTAAGGCTATAAGGTGCATACCAAAAAAGCTATACGGTTATAGGCGCGCACAAAAAATCTATACGGTTATAGATCCACACGCAGAAAAGCTATACGGTTATAGGTGAACAGCAAAAAAAGCAGTATGATATGGTGCACGCAAAAAAGCTTTACGGTTATAGGTGCACACACCAAAAAAGCTAGATTGTTATAGGTCTATACGCAGAATGGCTATACGGTTATAGGTGAACACCTAAAAAGCTAGATGGTTATAGGTGAACACCTGAAAAAGCTAGATGGTTATAGGTGAACACCAAATAAAGCTATACGGTTATAGGTGCAAACCAGAAACGCTCTGTGATATGGTGCACGCAAAAATGCTTTACGGTTATAGGTGCACACACCAAAAAAGATAGATGGTTATAGGTGCACACCAAAATGACAAGTTGAAACAACAAAAATGTTTCTCTAAACGTGATTGAGTGCTTTATGCTCGGCTCCACTTCTCTCTGCTCAGTTGGTGCGCGTGCCACCATTTAAATACATACGTTTAATAAGCACTGAAGCACGGTTAGACAAAAAGTATCTGCTTCGCTCCAACTTAATCTCTAGTAGAGGTGCGAGGTCAATTTCGGAATTCGCAATTTCTTCGACTCCGGAATCTTCCGACATTCCGGAACCCAGATTTTCATTCGTGAACCTTCCGGAATTCCAAACACCTCTACTTTGTAGATGTGCGTCCAGCCTTATAATTGCGCACAAAAATTCGAACCCTGTTGCTGGCCGTACTAACAGTGGTTTCGCTCAGTTGCTAAACCGACGAGGTAGGGCAGTCGGTAGTGTTCTCTTTGGAATCGGAGAGAGACGGGTTCGATTTCCGGCCATCCTGGCTGAGGTTTTCCTCGGTCACAGCAGGCCTACCTTGAATAAGGCCAGAGTGAATTCCTTTCAAAATCCTTTCCCTTGTTAATATATACGGTGTAAAATAGCTGAATTCGGCTGTACCTGAAGATAGTTAAATAAATAAATAAAATAGTTGGTATAATATAATTTTTCGGAGAAAGACCTTCAGAAATTTGAGTGGTCACATGGCCCGATTCCAGTTTTACTTTATGAAGAAATACATTGAATCCAGAGGTCCAAATTAAATCATTGCAAATCCCTTCATTTATCGTGTACATAATATTTAATAAATATTCTAGCGTTTTCTGTTATGCATAGTTTAACATGGCGCTTTCAAAAATCTTGAGAGTTTTGCGAAAATAGATTTATTTATTTATTTTAACATTTTATGTGTAACATTTTGTTTTTTTAAATTTATTTAAGTAGATATTAAAGAATAACTCGGCTTTCTTACAAGGCTGATTATACTTTAATAACAAAAGGAAACTAAAGTGTGACAGTTTCGGAAGTATACCACCTCGTTCTTCAGACTACACTCTACAACTAAATCTTCATTAAGAAATTCATTTGTAGCCATCTATCTGTCATTCTTTGCTTCAGGAGGTAATTTATAAGGCGAAATATCCTGATATTTCTCTCTTCTTTCAAATTCAATAGTTTTGTGCATTGTGTGTTTGTGTAAGATCACGCGTTGGGGGGAGAGAGAGAGAAACAAACAAACAAATAAACAGACAGACAGATAGCAGACGAAAAGAGCTTTATCCATAAACAAGTGTAAATACTTTTTATTGTGAAGATTTAAAACAAAAATCTGGAACTAGGTCACCGTTACACGTGGACTAATAATATAACGCATATATCATACTCTTGAAGTGAATACATGAGTCGTGTGAACGGTTAAAAATAAACAAAGAAATAAATATAAAGAAACCTTCTACAAGTTTATGTTTGTCTACTCAGCTATTAAAAATTCAATTCCAGTCAGTTTTAATTTTGAATTTATTAATGACTTTAAGTATCTATGACTGAGACCAATTCGAATGCATTTTCTCTTGTTTCCTACATGATGTTATCACTTCCGAAAAAAAAAAATGAAACTTCTTGAAGCTATGTACGCCTTTTAGACATCTATGACTCAGGCTGGGATAGAGTAGGGGAAAGGTACGGGAAAGGAGTCGGCCAAGGCCTAAGTTGAAGGTGTTATCCCATCATTTGCCTGCTTTGACTAGGGAGAAATCCTGGGAATACCTCAGTCAGGATGATCGGCAGCACGGATCGAAGTCAAGACCTCCCGAATACGAATGCTTCAACTACTCGGTAAATTATAAACTTCTCTTGATAAGTTTTTGTGTACAAAATAAAGTGTAATAGGGTAACTGAATAGTTTGTGCGATAAATTGCTTAATATTAATAATAAGACGGCTACAATAATCGGTTATTTTTAGTCTATTGTTGTCTTAAGGATCCTCCTTGCGCCCCACTTTTTAATATTTTAAAAAAATATTTCAAAATCTAATAATGGCAGTATCAAAAAATTTCGAACGTAATTCCTTGGTACTTACTAACACTTCCGTAATTTAATGTTACGGATTTCGAGATGTAACACCCGGTCTGTTGGGTAACACGCAGTCAAGAAATATGCGTCGTAATTTAATTGAAGGTTGAGTACTCATCAATGGGCAATATCTCGAATCACTGTACATTTTATTTCATAATAATTTGTAAGTACTAGGGAACTATGTTCTAAAATTTCTGGTACTCCTATTATATTATATTTTGAAATATTTGAAAAACATTTAAAAGTGAGGGCGAGCGCAAGGAGCATTCCTATGGGACCATTCAGGAATTTTATTTCAACTTCTTTGTAAATGTCAATTTTTCGGGTTGACTGTTACATAAATCTCAATAGTTAAGGCATAAATGACACCCCCGATCACGTTTTAAAACCCGTTCTCTTAACCTGTGGTGGAATTTCATGACAAACTTTATTTTAGATCATTTAGTACGCGATGCAGAACGTGCAAAGAGAAAGAATCGTATCCATCCATAGTTCTTGGAAATTGTGACTGCTTCCTCGCCAGTTTCCTGGAAACTCCATATAGCGAGCTCGTTCACTCCTCTGGGGCAACATTTTCATCTCGCCATATGTGTAGGTAAGGTATGTGAATGCGCGCGCGAGAAAAAAAAAACTTCGTTCCTGAGAGGAAAGCATTATGTCAAGGTCATTATAAATATTTACTTTTTGTGTGTGAGGCGGTTCAATATTCCTACTTATTTCGCAATCCTTAACATGAAGTAACAATAGACAGCAGTTACACAAATCATATAAATCCAGAGTTAGGCCAGCTTTTCATGCACGCGACGTTCTTTTGTTGGTGATTGGCCTGAGTAGCCAATTGAAACACATGTTTAAGTATTTCTGTTGACTACTCATAGAAATCGTAATCAAAGTACGCGCCGAGCGCGTACATAACAAGCCAGCCTTAACTTAATGCACGTGTCATAGATGAAATAATTATAGTTAGCGAATTTCTAGGTTGTCCATCCCTTTCATGCCACCTGGTGTCAGTTTAGTTGAACCAGGAATGAAGTAGTTACTAAGCCATGGGCCTGCGCTTTTAATCTAAGGTAAAGAAGTATCATAAAATGTTCAGATTGCTCATTTTGCTTTTCTCGGTTTTTAAATCAAATACAGAAATAATCCTCAGGCCGGCTTTCCTTGCAGGCGCTTGCCGCAGGCTTTGTCACGATTTCTATGAGTATCCAATAGAAACTCGTCTTACACGTAGAACACGCACTTAAGCACGCGTTTTAATTGACTATTCAGCCAAATCGCAAACAAAACACGCAGGGATCGCCTGTAGAAAAAGCCGCCCTTACATACTCCCGCGTTGTTTCGTTCCTAGTTCGGCTGGACTAACACCAAATGCCAGGAAAGGGAAACTGAACATACGAATTCACTATCTATAGTTATTTTATTTATGACACGTAAATAACTTATGGATTAGGTTAACGTTTTCTGTAACTACAGTTTAGAAAGATAAATTCGTGCTTGTGGAATTTAGATGAAAGGCATTAGTGCGTAAGAATGGCTTTGAATTTATCTTAGTGGATATGACGTTTCTCTGCAAAAGTGCACACTGGCAAGAAAACAACAAGAAAACGAAACATTCGTGGAAGAAGCTGGGCAGCCATAGCTGCCTGGAAATTTCCAGTAAGTTTCTAATAAAAAAAAATCAATAATTTAGTTTTCAGAATTGCTAGGAATGAACACCGAGCCACCGTAGCTCAGTGGTAGAGCGTTGGCGTAGCATTCGAAAGGTCGTGGGTTTAATCCCAGCGGCAGACCACCCTGACTGAGGTTTTTCCACGTTATTTCCCTCAGTAACACCAGACAAATGCCGAGTTGATACCTTCCACTTAGGCTCTGGCCGTAACCTTCCCGCATCCTTTCCCCTCCCCCAACCCAACCTGAGCCTTAGACGCCTGAAGACCATAAATAAAATTCAAATTCAGATGCTGGGAAAGAACGAAAAACTTAGAAAGCTTAAGCGAAATTTTAACACGAGTTGTTCAGTTAGACGTCCAGCGTAATAAGAACGCAATAGATGAAAACAGTATAGAGTCAGAAATACGTTGCCCAAACCCCGAAAACATAAAGGAAATCCCAGTACTTACGCTCTGTTTTAATAACTTTTTTTGTATTAGTCGCTTAGGGGTCGCAGTTCTATTCACTGAGAATCTGCTAAAGTATGTAATCAATATGGCGGCAGCAAATATTTGATCAGAATTACACGTTTGGTTACGATAAGAAACCGTTTTCTCTTTCTGTTCATGTGCACATCACACGAACTGAAAATTGAGAACTTCCATTACCTCACAAGAAGTCTCTCGGTGTGTTTCCACTTTCCTACAAATTTTAACAGTACAGGAGAATCTGCTCTGATTGCGTAGGACATCATAGGAATTATATATATATAATTGTTTTTTTATAAATGTGTTTTTTTTTTGGGGGGGGTAATATCTTAATGAACTCGTTAATCTTGACGTCATAATCTTGCTGTAAATAAATTCTTCTCGTAAAAGCTTTGAAGTTAACTTTTAAACAGTTTTGTTGTTTCTTTTTAGCATGGTGGAGGGAAATATGTAGGGCAGTTTCTTGGGAGAAATTATATCCACAGCTGTTGTAGTGAATTGAAAGAGTTTCTGAATATTTGCAAGTTCTAACTAACGAAATTGTTCTCAGGAAGAATTCAAATTAAATTCCATCTTTCTTAATCTCTCTTTCTCTATCTCTCTCTCTTTTATACACACACATAAATACACTCTCTGTGTGTGTCTCTCTCTCTTTCTCTCTCTCACTCACTTTGAGTGTGCTTCCTGGTATGTTTGTCAAGATTTCTGGATTGTTTATAAAACATGTATATTTCCAAGGAGAGTAACATACGGTTGAGTGTAAAACTTTGAAGTCATGTAATATTCTTTTCTACATAATCTAATTTCAATATTAACAGTGCTTTAGGCAGTTAATTACTGTGCGGTTCTTTTTCGTACTCAAAATTGCTTTTGATTTAATGTCTACATAAATTAATAATTTGTTTTGATACCAGTACTCCCATCAGTTTTTGCGGCGTTTCCCAGCTTTTATATATATATATATATATATATATATATATATATATATATATATATTTTTTTTTTTTTTTTTATATATATATATATATATAATACACAGCCATATTCAATTCACTACTGGATGAGGCCTCTCCCGGAGGGAGGAGGTGGTTTACTGCTCCCACGCTGACCAGACGTGTTGGGAGAGGAGAGCCGAAGCTCTCAACTGTGATCGCTACCTCTTTATTCAGGTCCCCAATTGGCCTGACGACGCTGGGTGGACGCCGCACAGGCAACACCATCTGGAGTACTGCAACGGTCACCTGTCCAAGCACTGACCAGACCCAGAGCTGCTTGACTTCGGTGATTTTATGGGAACCGGTAGACTAGCTCGGCTTCATTTGTCAGGGTCTTCTTTACTATGAAAGACTCTTTATAGTCGAGAATTTGATCCTATCAACTTTTGGAATATTTGTTTCTGCATCGTCACACATTAAGTGAAACGTATGAGATATCCTTTTATTTATTTGAATTTGTTTATTATTTTAGGGACCTAGGGATCAGACCGCGATAAGGTAGGGGAAAGGATGCGTGAATGAGGAGAGCAGGGCCTAAATTGATTGATGGTACCATATCGGCATTTGCCCGGTGTGACCTGGAGAAACCCCAGTAAGAATGATCGGTCGCTGGTATCAAACCCAGAACCTCACAGAGGCGAAGCCAATGCTTTACCTCTGAGTTACGGCCGCTCGATAAATGGTCCATATTTATGATAGTCATTGTACCATCTAAATGTTTCAGTTCCTGCCGGTTCTAGGACACTTTTTGAAAGATTGCATATCTGTAGCGAATTTTATACAATACAAGATGTTGTAACGCCAAGCACTTTTCTCTGTAATCATGCAGCACTGTCTCAAATCATAACATTTCGTGGGCTGTTATAAAGTTTGTGTGTTTCAAGTGTTCATTGTTTATAAAATCAATCAATCATAGCTTTCCGGACGTAAGTTTTAGCGTTGCACTCTGTAGTTGCATAATATTGGAAACAGGAATATGTGTTTTGGTTGTCTTGACACCCGTCTAAACCCACGCATCAGATGGAGAGTTTGATTCAGGTCAAAACGCTATCATTAACCTCGATGTGTAACAGACGCGCGTATGCACATACACATGCAATGAAAAATAAACACAATTACTACCTTGGCAACTATATAGAATGCTCTCGCGACTGGCGTCGTTAGTATGTGAACCATCTAGTAATTTGTGAAATTCTATAAACTTTGTAATCTTAGTAAAAAGTGGGAGTTATCTATAAATTCTAAACCAACATCGGTATTTTATCTTAAAGATTCTATTGATGTAATTGACTTTTTATCTTCTTGCTCAGGAGTCTAATAATTGCAAGACGCGGTCAAACTCAAGGTTAACTGCTAATATAGACTTAAATGCTAACCCTACCTGTCGCTGTAGCGTTGAAGGACAGCGGAACAAAGCGATTAGGTATTAATAATACCCGTTCAGAGCAAGTTATAATTTTATGGATAGTTGTGTTTAGGATTCTCACAATTAACTATCTATTTTACGATTTTCATCATGACTTTCCAAATGACCTCTGTTTTTGTCGTTTTTTTTCTTTGCTTCCTCTCTCTCTTTCATTCCCTTGCTTCGGTTCTTTCTTGTTTGCTTTTATTCGTATTTTTCCTTTGTTCTTTCTTTCTTGCTTTATTTTCATTTTCTTTCTCTTTCTTTCTTTCATAACCTTTTCCTTGCTTTCATTCCTTCTTCGTTGCTTTAGTGCTTTTTCTTGCTTCCTTTCTTTCTTCCTTCCCTGCTTTCTTTATTACTGGCTTTAGTTTTTTCTTTCTTGCTTGCTTTTATTCGTTTTTTCATTTGTTCTTTCTTGCTTGCTTAATTTTCATTTCTCTTTCTTTCTTTCTTACCTTTTTCCTTGCTTTCATTCCTTCTTCGTTGCTTTCGTGCTTGGAGAAATGAGTTCTTGGAGAATATTCTTTAAACAAATATTAACCTGTTTTAGCCTATAATTACTTCCTCCCCTCCCCACATTCTTCAGAAAACAAAAAAAAACGTATTTTTGAACCATTTTAGTAACTAATTATTTTCGCCTGTGCCGATTTTCGTAGCTGTTAAAATTTCTAAAACTCAGACATCCGTACGCTAGTCGGGATTTGAACCCCGAACTTCGATGACTCCATTCTGACGCCGTCGTCCGTCCCCTTCCTTCAAGTCCTCAACAAAGAATTAGCAACTAATACTTATAATTATTACCAAGCACTTACTTACTTTTACTCTATGGCTTACGAAACTCGCTAGTTCATTGCCACAGTATCAAACATTCGCTATAGGATTCTATTGTGAGCAACATCATGGCAGTTTTTATCACAAAACAAATACTTCTCAAAAATCCCTTCTAATATTGTCCTCCCAGCGACGTCTCGGTCTTCCCAACGGTCTCTTTCCCCTCTGGCTTACCAACCACAATTTAATATAATCTTCGTTTTTCTCCCATCCGAGCTACATGGCTTGCCCAGCTTGTCGTCGCGATATGGACAAGCAAATTGTAAGGATTTTTTTTTTTTTTTTCTGAAAAATTTGAAATTTACAAACATAGAGATATTGTAGACCCTTGTAATTTTTTCAAATCGGATTTTTTATCAATCTATACATCTTCATGAAAATGTATCAGTTTGCATAGTGATAATAATTTCATTGCCTAAACAATTTGCGTGCTCTGCTAAATATTTTAAAATTAAATATAGTTTTTCAGTGTGTGCTATATCTTATTTGTTCATTAATCTTCAAATTAAAATTCTGCGCCTGTTTTTTAAAAAAATGTAAAATCTTGTTATCCATTTTATTCCTAAAGCTAAAATATACTCTATCCCAAAAGGTACCA
>JAGDQP010017689.1:10597-37996 GCA_022664845.1 Lepisma saccharinum | reverse complement strand
TGTGGAGAACTTAACGAAGTATCACTGGTCAGAATCCGAGTAAACAGGTGTGGGTGCTGTTTAGCATAATGATAATGTAGTTTTCATATTTTAATTGATCTTTCTCTCTTCCTCTCTTTCTTGATGTACTGTTATCGTGTCTTCGCTGCTTCTTTCTTTTCTTTTACCTCTCCCTCTCTATTCATGTTTAATTCTTCTCTTAATTTACACACACCCTCTCTGTTTGTGCATATTCCACAGCCAAATCCGGGCCACTTTCGATGACCCGGTGATAGGGACTGACCCAAACATGAGTGACCCGGTAACCCGATTGACCCGGTCTGGAAAATCTATTTAACTGGATATTTTGACGTCGTATTTTTCGTGTTCTCGAAATAACATCTCCGATTCTGGTCACCCCTGAAATAAACACTGTTCAAACGCAATGAAATAATTAAAATCTCTCCTTCATCTTCCGGGTCATCAAATCTACATCGAATCAGTCGGTAAGCTTTTCATCTCTGCCGTGTTTATTCCATCTGTGCGAATTGTTATAAACACTAGTTCATTAGTGCTGTAATTATTAGAACGTTATATTCGCAATAGGTGGAATATATAGTGGCATGTCCAGAACTGGCAAATTTTAAGACATGAGTAGCAAATGCCCCCTTTTTTTTAGCCATTTCAAGAGAAGAATTATTTTTATATTCGTTTGGCACGAAATTCGTTTCCATGCTCTAATTTGCCAACATATTATTACATGTGTTTCTTCTTTTCACGTTTGCAATGTGGAACATGTAAAGTTTACTATGCCTATAAGTAACATGCGAATTTTGCTTTTGAACATTTGTAACTTTTCATTTTGATACAGTTTGGAATTATAATCTTCGTTCTTTCTGATAGAAATTAAGCAGAAAAATTATCATTCATTCATTTTCTTTTTATGTTCACTTTGCATTCGTAGTCTGGAATAGAAGGTATGGCCTATGGTATCTACTGTGTTTGTTATGAACAGTGATTCCGGCAGACCCCGGTCCCTGTGGGGCTGTCGATTCTGGAGACTACCCCGAAGTTTTTTATAGAAACCGTGTAAAACTCTAGTCCACCCTCCCAATTTTGACTTTACACATCCCAATCAAAAAATCCTGGAGGAATTCCTGATTACAAAATATTTTGAACCAGTATATTTAATAAGCTTCACCAAATTTGCAACCGAACCCCGCGCAAAAAAGCATATGTGTTACACTTTTGACATTATCCTAAATGTGTCTCTAAACTCTGGAGTTTCACTGGAAATCATGCGTATTTAATCTGACCACTAAGTTTGGTTTCCATTTTGACAGTGACTTAATGAATGTTTGAAGAACCCTTTATATATTCAAAGAGCGATGAACAAATATAAAGTCCAAAAGTCAGTTCTATCTTGCTGTTAGATTTGTGGGAAGCGAACTCTATTGTGTGGGAACTGAACTTAATATTTTTACTACGTTCAAATTCCATATTTTAATCTTTACTTCTTCTTCTTCTCTCTCTCTCTCTGTCTCTCTTTTTCTCTCTCTCTCATATCTCTGCCTCTGTCTAACAGACGTTCATCGGTTTCAATGTTTCACTGTGTGTTTAAATTTCTCCCTGCATCAACTTATGTATATTGATTCGTCTCGCTTTTCTTCTTTCATTTTATCGATACTAATATATGTCTATTTTGAAAAAACAGAAACGTGCTCTTGATGTTTGCTGATTTTAGTATGGGCGAGACGAAGGAAAGAGAAAGAGGGGGTCTGTTTACCAGACACGATTATGGGATTAGATGGTGCCATTTGGGTTGCCTAGCTGCACGGCGTTGGCTGTCGCGATTTTTTTGATCCGAAGTGTACGTACAAATATGCCTCTTATTCGTTCTTCCATTAAAATATGATTCACTGAACGACTATGTAAAACTGATTCTTCATGGATTTTACATACACGGAACTGTTCTTGATGAAATTTGAAGAAATATCCATCATCTAGTAACGGCTCTTGAGGGTTTACAGGATAATATTCCTTTATAGCCTACCAAATGCAATGACCATCCACACAAGTAGGGGAACAATAACACCACTCTAAGTTGCTTGTTATATCATCATTAAATGAAATAAACATTGATAACTTTTCTGACGACTAGTGCTTGTTGTCCCTCATTAAAGGGAACAACACTAACAACTTCATTCAATACCATATCTTCATTTAATACATTGTCTTCGTTACTCATGAATCTTCAATATTTGCTGCACTAACATCATCACCAGTAGTACTACTTACTACTAGCAGAGTCAGCGGAAATAGATAACATATATGCCGCTATCTCTTCAAAATTAACAATGGACTGCTGATTTTATTCTACGGTATTAATAACTGCAACTTTCTTAATTTCCATGATTATCCTAAAATAATAAGAAATAAAATCTTAAGTAAAGAATGATTATTTTAAGTTACAAAAATAGGATTATCTTATTTTGATTTTTTGTTATAACTCAAACATAATAAACTATTCTTTAACACTTTCTAACGTTAATTTTTTAAACGTTACATTTTTAAAACATTAATATTAAGTTAGAATTCTAACTTAAACAAGTGAAATCGCAATTTAAAGTTTTTAAGAAAATAGTTACTGAAGAAAGTTTCACTTTGTGAAATAGAAGTTTAAGTTTGTTTTATATTTTTAATGCGCAGATCAGCTGAGGACTTATTATTTTTTATTTAAACAGAGAATCAATAAAATATGTTTTTATTTGTTACTTAATTTTTTCCTTCTTTCTCACATTCTTATGTTGAAGAACATGTTTTTGTTGTTTTGCATCTGTGGTACTCGGAGGGAGGGAACAAGTTGTTTTGCATTTGGTGGAAAGATCTCTTTTTAAACAAAAGAGTGACCTTATGTTTGGCAGAGGAGTTATCACAGAAGCTTGCAGGTGCACGCGGAGCATGCTAGGACTTGATATTTTTAGGGATGCAGGTGTTTGCCTGAAAGTAGGTGATAACGTGGACTGTGCTAATACCTTCTATTTATGCAGTTCTTCACTTTTTCTTCATTGATCTTTAGAATAAGATAGATCTAGTAAGAACAAGTTATGACTTGAAAACTTAATGTACTACTGTTCAGTTGTGTTTTAAATATCAATAGTGAAAGGAGACCAATTGGCTTACCAAGCCACATACACTTCTTTGAAGATCCAAGTGGTGAGGAAAACATGGCGTAAAAGGAATTTTCATCACCAAATATTTCTAGTAATCTCTCCTTGTCAAGTTTAGAAGTGGTATTTATATCAGAGAGTGATGATGATAATTATTCAATTATAAGTGCTGAGGAAGTTGAAGGGAACAATAAAATTGAATGTTCTTCTATATCGCCTAGTGAATCTGCGTCAAGTGCAGAACTGAATTTTATTTGAGACACTGAAAATAAGATTTGTGATATTAGTGAGCAGGAAAGTAAAGATATTGAATCTACATATCTACATATTGAATCTACCGCACTCTGTTGCTCTCCACACGTAAAATTGGGTTTATATTCTTGTCGATGTGTTAATAAAATAATTAATGAACAGTGTATTTACGAAGGCATTGAAAATTTGGAAAACAAAAACTTTCCTCTGATCTGTGCAAACTGTTTCTATAAAGTTGCTAATCAAAACACACATGACTGTTTCATTCGTTCTGTACGTGAAGAAAAGTGTTTGACGAGGCGTACATGGAGAGTGTTGCTGGGTCTTATTAACCTTTTAGAAATTTATAATGCTTATATATTAAAACATGAATGTTGATAATATCGAGATTTTTAAATATATTTTGCATGCCCTACTTATAGTTACAGTGGAGGATATTAGAGAGATAATAATTGCAAAAGGTATTAATGCTGAACCTGATAGGGAATATTTGTGAAAATTTGAAACTGTGATTCTTCGAAGAAATTTGAAGTTGCTGAAAAAGTAAAAATACAACTTTACTTTAGAGTGTGAAAGATTAAAATAGTGTAACTTTTGAAGATTTTTTCAATGAAGAAAATTGAAGCTTTTAAATATACTGTCTATGTATACTTTTTACATAAACTTTTGTATAACCTTTCAGATTGAAATAAAATGAAAGTGAGTGTAAAAAAACTTACTCTTTGCTGAATTGAGAAAGATAACGTTATTACTGAAATTCTGGAAATCATACAGAATATATAGTATAAAGATCGAACTTCTTCCATAATACTCTAAAGGTAATAATTTTTATATTGAAGGTTTTAAGAAACTTTTCTATAATTATTTGTAATAAAAATATAGTAAGATGATCTATAAATACAAATCATGAAGTTACTTTCAAAACGGCTACACATATTCTACTTAGAGAGAAAATACGGATATTGCACATATATAGTACTATGACCTGAAATTTTAGGAGATAATTATATTTTTATAAATACACTTTTATATTCATAAATTTTAAAGTTTACGAATACCTAATTATCTTTTACAGATATTTTGATCATAAAAATAAAGATTTTTTGTTTTAGATCAGATCATTCATATAAGAATAATAAACGACTTTGAATCTATTCTTTGAGAAATACTTATTCTTTTTTATTCACTCCCTCCAAGTATCAACATATACCTGTAGAAATGATAAACTTATGAAAATCCTTGAAGAATATATTCTTAAACATAATTTCATATTTTTATTATTTTAGTATTAACCAAAAATATTTACTAGTAAATGTATATGACTAAAATATTTACTGATAAAAGAATGTAAATTACTGATAACATAGATACCACGAGTTGCACAATATTACGTCGTATGGTTTATACAATTTAATGTCCTACAGCCTTGTATAATGTCACACCACACGGTTTCGCATTGTCCGCTGAAAATTATAGAGTCAAACTCAATATACCATCTTGTACCAGTACTCCTTATAGTCCCTGATAAGTAAAAAGTTTAAATCATAATCTCTTATTATTAATTTACAGTTAACATTTCTTTAAAAATATTCCAAGTTCTAAAAAAAGCGAGATTCAACAAACTTGCTTTTGCAATCTTATTTTATAAAGCATCTGTTCATAACCTATCTATATTTTTCAAATAAGCTGAGTAAATCCTTCTCATTAATATTGAAGGCTGTTAGAGGAAAATTCGTTCTTATTAATATCTAATTCAGTTTCTGTGCTGTGAAATAACTTCTTCTCTCTGTCTCTTTCTTTCTCTCTCTTTCTCTGTATAAGGTGTTTGTTTATATAATTAATTTTCTTAGTACAACTTAGCTGGTTGCCATTCATCCAGTCCTTATACAATAAATAAGACTGGTGTACAAATGTGTTATTCCCTGTAGATTCCCATAAGCAGAAAACATTTTGCACAAATTTTAGTAAAATCTCTTATGTGTAATGTTTATAATCACTGGGTCTTAAATAATATATATCTGTAAAAGTTCAACATTGAATGCACAAAAGAGTTAAAAAATAAGAGTTATTTAAGAACAAAGAATAATGAAGAGAGACAAAGAACTGAATAAACTTATCTACAAACAAAAAAGAAAATGAAAGCAAGACTATGACAAAGATTGAACTGGTCAGTCACATGTTTAGACGACAAATCTATATTGTATTGCTATAGACGACGTTAAAATGCAATGTTACTATTTTTAATTTCGTTCAAACAAAGAAAATTTCTTTTTCACAAGCTACATGAATAAGCTTACCAGTACACCTTTAGTAGTGGAAACAAAAGAGGACCATTAAAATGACTGAATATCATTGTGTTAATATATATTTGAAGAAATGTTAACATTTTCAATACAATAAACGTTTTTCAAGACAAATAATTTGAAAACTAAACTTGAATATTCCACTTTTAAGAAATATAAAATGAGTAATACAACTCTACATATACTATGCTCTGTAATGAGTAATACATGATTTGCATACAAAATATCATTAATGCTGTATATCGTTAACCCTCCCTCTCCCATATTAAAATACTCTGCCGTTTGTCAAACAGTTCAATTACGTTCAAATTATTGAAGAGTTACCTCTTCTTCTCTTATTTAAATCTCTAATTCACAATTATAGTGATATTTTAAGTCCAAGCAGAAAATTATACCTGAAACCGTATGCATTTTTTCAGGAATTGTTGTGCAGTAGCAAATAGTTTACAGCTTTAGCTGATTAAAATGAGATCAATAAACAAACTTCTTTCCTTAAAAGAGATTTATATCAGTAATAGATTAAATAAAAGTACCAATTATTATATCTAGAAAAAATGTAAGTGTCCTTAGAACATAAGCCACATACAATTACTTTCTCGCTCTTTCAATTGCTAGTGAAAAATCTTATTCTTCCAAACGTAGAAACACTAGTATTTCTCCTCATCATAATATGAGAGTATATATACAAAATGTTTTATTTGAAACTTGTTAAATATTTCTCAAACCAATAATCTTTACAAATATATATTGAAGCTAGAAACAGACGCACAGGCAAGACGCCATTGCCTTATTTACACGATCAAAAGGGATGTGGAACTGTTACCAGCAACAGTGACAGAAGTGAATGGCAAGGAATCGTTAACAGCATTCAATCAGTGTTGACAACAGCAAAAGTAAAAAAGGCACCACATTACCACCAATAAAAAAGTCGCTGGAACACGCTAAATGAAAGTTTGAAAGTCGCTAAATAAGGAGCCAAAGAAATCATTGGCGAAAAATGGTTCGTTTTGCCGTTATAGGTTGCCAAATGCGTGCAAAAAGGAAAGTGTACAGTTATAATTCAACCCTGGAAGAAAGATAAAAGTATTATATTCCTATAGACGATGTCAAAATGCATTTTTACAAATTTCAGTTTAGTTCAAACAAAATTTCTCTTTTAAAAGCTACGGGAATAAGGGTATCGGCAGAGATGAGAAAAAAGGGATCCACTAGCAAATATATTTGATGAACTTTAACATTTTTAAAGTAATAATCGTGCACCAAGACAAATTTCATGAAAACGGAACTTGAATATTTCAGTTCTGAGCAAGTAATATATAGTTTATCTACAAAAATATTAGTCAGTTATGCCGTTACCATACCGTCGCCTATATCAAAAATATACTCCGCAGAAGTTCTCTAAAAGTAAAACTAATGAATCGCCCCCTCCGAAAAGTTTTCTGTGAAAGAATCACTGGTTTTCATGATGACTAAAAGACAAGTTCCTATCGCCTCCTAAAATTTAACAGCTATACAATTTCTTTGAAAGATCGTAGGGAATAAGATTTCATAAAACTACTGCCTTAATTCTCTCGAACTACATATTTCATTATAATTTCAAGTCCTTTAGGCATATTTCGCTCACGCCTCAATCAAACTCAATACCCTCCGGTTACAAAGCATGTCGAGTATGTCTCTCATCCAATCAGATACAACTTGAGTGGTAGAAAATTCAAGATAAAATCTAACTGCCAATGTCATAAGGCTGTGTATAGTGTAAGTTTGTGTATGCCAATACTTCAGCAGTCCAACGGTCTGACAAGGTTTGGTTTCCTATTTTTTGTATCATAAGAAGCGCTATTTCTTCCTCAACCTAAAGCCACCAAAATGGAGGGTACAGTCGCTTAATAATATTCACTTAGGCAAACAATAATACTTTTAAAATAAGCTGAGAATTGCACTGCTTAGCTACGGAAAAACTAGTAGTTTCTATTCTGTCGGATAGTGTATATATCATTTTTGTGCCAAGTTTGGCGCCGCTAGGCCTAACTATATGTAATCTAAACATTCTACAAAATCATGTGTTTAAAACGTTCTTCCAATAATGGATTCTTGAAATATATTTAGACATATATTCTCAATCTATGACGAATATTTCATATTACTTTTAATTTATGAGGAGAACTTCAAAATGTATTATTTACCATACTTTATCATAGCAATTTATTTGAATTTAGAATGATTCTTCAAATATTTCTGAGAATATTCATAAGTATATTCTATGAATATTCTGCAAATACTGCATTGCAAATATATTTAAAGAGTCTACTCCTTACTAACTATAGATTAATTGCTTCTATCTATGATTCCTAATGCTGTAAGCTATATGACTCAACATAAAACTATGCTAAACATCTTAATAATAAATGGCTCTTAATAACAACGAGAGCTAAGCCCTCGCACTACCAACGGGGGTTACTATGTGAGCACCACAGTATGTTTCTTGTAATTACTTTTCTAATAATTTCTTTAAAATTGTATAAAATGTTATTGCTCAACATGTTTAGCTAAAGCGTATACCTTACGGTGGTGCAAATTGAACGTTAGCGTGTCTCATATTTTTTTTTAAGTTGGTGGATACAAAGTACCCCCCAGTTGGTAGGACATGTTACTGACATTTAGAAGTCACTCCCAGATGACAGTATAAAAATTGCTTTTTCCCGCCTTTTCTGAATTTGGTGGTGCCTTTTCTGAATTTGGTGGTTAGTCTTATCCCGTATACTTCAGTCACTCTAGATTTTTGTGAGATTTTCTGAACGTTGTTGGGAGTTATTATTTAGCGCATAAGTTTTATTTTGCCAAAATGGTTCGTCAAGCGTTCCAGAAGTATGAAATAGAACAAGAATTGATGAAGATGTCATCTGATTCTGCACCAGAGTATGATGATAATGATTCAGCAATGAGTGAAGGCGAAGATTTCCTCGTAAATCGTGAAGATATCTGTGGCGAAACTTCCGACACTGAATATTTGGGTGACTCAAATGACTCTGAGACATGTCAGGAAAAGATCGTTTACAGGGTGATATATTCATTGCTAAATCTGGTCGGTCATACGTGTCTGAGCCTCCACGCCATACAAGACGTACCGTGAACAAAACACACAATCCGAAGACAGTGATGTGTAAAACCTCGAGGAAAACTCGCAGTCCAAATACAGTTAGGTGTAAGTTTAATTGTAGCATATACACAATTAGAATGTTTGTTATACCGCACACTTATTGCTTGTCTTTTGCTCGCAATCATTTAGTGATTATGTCTTAAAGTCCAAAAATATATCTGTTATTCAATTCTGCGTTAATTTGTTTCTTTTGCGAGATATATTTAATCTTAACAGGTGGGCAAAAAATAATCCCCCTTGGTAGTATGCGTTACATAAACACCTTGGTAGTGCGAGAGGTAAAATCTTCTTCCTCAAAATAAGACATGATACAATTATTTTTATTTGCGGGAAAATTTAATTATAAATGACATGGTTTAAACAGTAATTCGGCTTGGGAGAACTTGAGGGCCACTAGGAGTAGATCGAAGAAACTCAGTCATCGTCTGACATACCAGTCCAAATGTATAAATTCTGGCCATCATCTTTAAATAAGTTACTTCTTCAACAACTTATTAGCGATAGTTGTAAAAGTAAATTGATTAGTCAGCCAATGACTCAGACACATGTCTTCAGTGCCTTCTCAGGAATTAACAATGAAATTTTGGTTAATTGAACAGCTGTGGAAAATGGTTTGCAGACAGCAATTCCAAGTGTACATAGTTTTGCCATTGAAGAAGCTAATTTTCTGATGATCGTTCATGCTGAGTATTCTGCAAATCAGGGGTATCAAAAGATTGTTTCTTCTGATACTGATATTATGGTCTTATCTCAATTTCACTGGAAGAAACTAAACAAAATGGGAGTTAAGGAAGTGTGATTAACAACTGGTGAATCAACAAGGTTAGTGCCGATTCATATATTAGCAGAAACACTCGGAAATGATATGTGCTCTGTGCTGCCTGCACTTCATGCTCTCTCAGGAGCAGATTATACTAGTAACTTTGGCACAAAAAAGCTGCTATGAACTGCAAACCAATCAAGTTTTTGAAAAGTTCAGACTCTGGAAATACATTCATGGTAAAAATGTTTGTGTTGAAGACTTGCCTCCGACAAGTACCTGTGCTAAGGGACATATTCTTCGAGCTTTCTTTCATACATTCACTGTACAGAGGAAGGACATGAAGACCTTGACCCGGAAAAATATGGTTTTGAAGTTATTGATGGTGTTCTTATGCCATCCAAATACATGGTTCCATTTCCAAATGACTTTGCTGGTGCATGTACATGTTTAAAGTGCGCCACATCTGGGTGTCTGTGTGCGAAATCTGAAATTTCGTGTTGTATGTACTGGAAACGTCGAAGTGTAGAGGCAAAAAAATTAGACTGCAGAAATAACTATGATGAGTGAATAATAGAAATGTATCTTCTTTTTGAAAAATATGATTGCTAAAAACACTACTGTCATTTACGTTCACTTATATCTAATTGCCAAGTAACACTTCGGCATGCAAGTCATGACAGGGAGTAAATTAAATTTTTATGCTAGGTTTATTGAATTTATCGACATGAAAAACATACTATTTGGACATCAATGTTGTTACTATAGTCTTCTCATACTCGAGACGCAAGGAGTGTCATTCTTCATGCCATTTTCAAAAATAGCGGTGATTTTCGATTCTAATGTACCTTCAAAATTAGTAATCTTGGTTCACATGACTAGGATACATAAAATTCTGGTAGCTTTATTTCACTTTTAGGTCTCTAGGACGTTCCATTTGGATACTTCAAGCCATATCAGGGTTATCAGGTAGCCATTTTGATTGACATCATTCCTGAAAAAGTGGGGGGTGAGGAGTGTCCACCCAAGATTTGTATCCTTCTTATGCATCCAATTAACCAATCCAACAATAATTTCCTCCTTGCAATAACATGTATACAGAAGTGTTACTGGCTCCAGGACTATACCTTGACCCAAGATAGGTAAAGTAGGGAGATGGTCTGCAAGAATTTATTTTCCACATAGGAGTTTCAATTTCAGAGACTAATCACAGGAAGTACTATTATTATTCGTCGTCAAGGGCCCTCCAGTTTCTTCTACACGAGAAAAACTTGCTTTTGTTCACTTTGGTGAAATTGTGAAAAGTTTCTGTCAACATGTATAATCGAAGAGTAGTAGCGAAATCAACTAAGCAAGTAGAAAGAGTATTATTTCGCATTTGTAAATAAAATTTCTACCTGTTGGTAGAGTATTATTTCACATTTAGAAGGTTCTCCTGGGTTCACTCCGACCAGCCTGCCCTCCTACTACCGGGATGGTTATGCCTAAAATCCATAAATAAAATTTAAATTTAAAAAGGAGGGCGGGCAGAAAAAGAAGTCAAATAGCGTTGCCATGTATTGTTTCTCTTCAGTGTGGTATGTATAAATTTATATTAGGGTGATGGTACCAGTTTCCGTCCACTAGAGTTTCGAAAGTAAATAAATAAGGCTTCTGATGAGTGGATCGCGCAACTCATGTCTCTACTAAATCGTTTCGATGTTCAGAAGCAGGCTACATTCTCATTGACTGTTTCAAATTGTGTGAGGTCTGCCTGCCCTCCTACTACAGGCAATGACGGAAATAAAAACATAAGAATTAGGGATGAGGTCATAGAGAAAGTAAACAAATTTAAATACTTGGGAGCATATGTAACAAGCAAAAATGAAGTCGCGGAAGAAATAAACAGTCGCTTAGTATCGGGGAACGCATCTTTCTATTCAGTCCAAAAACTTCTAACATCGCGATTAATATCAAGGATATTGAAATTAAAAATATACAGAACGGTTATTCTGTCGGTAATACTTTATGGTTGCGAAAGTTGGAGTACGACCCTAGCAGATGAACATAAAATGCGTGTGTTTGAAAATAGGTTTTCAGAAGATATAAGGGCCGAAACGCGACGAGATGACTGGAGAGTGGAGCAGACTGTATAATGAAGAAATCCACGGACTGTACGATTCACCAGATGTTGTAAAAATAATGAAATCGCCACGACTAAGGTGGGCAGACCATGTAGCTCGGATGGGGAAAAAACGCAGATTATATTCTATCCTGGTTGGAAGGCCGGATGGAAGGAGGCCTTTGGGAAGACCGAGACGTCGTTGGGAGGACAATATTAGAATAGATCTTCGAGAAATAGGTGTTCGTGATCGAAACTGGCTTGATATTGCCCAACAAGAATCCAATGGCGAACGTTTGTTACTGCGGCGATGAACTTGCGAGTTCCATAAGCCATTGAGTTAGTTAGTTTTTAAGTATGCCACCATTTTCCGGCCACCGGAAAAACTATAGCAGAATGGGGTGAATGTGACTAATATTCAGTTTTTAACCATTCTCTCAACTTTAATTATTTATTCATGTGATGATGATGATGTGCACTAAGGAAGGTAAGGTTCCTGGCACGTAAACCGATGGTGGTTTGCCATTACTTTCCATCGGATGAATATGTAATAAGGACGAGACCTACAGTTTACCGTGGGCTCTGAACTTTCTGTGTCTCCACTGGGAATCGAATCCGGGACCCATTCATTACAAGGCTCTCCACTCATCCTCCCAAAATTGTCTGGATTAGAAAATGGATTCCCATTTAAAAAACGAGTTTTCGCGACCGTCTTGGATTTTCTATATTTTGGTTCGGATGAAGGAAACAGTTTTGTGTGTGAATCTTGTGCGGAGTTGAATTTGAAGTTTTTATGGCCTTCTGGCATATTGGGCTCAGGCGCAGATAAGGTGGGGAAAGATGTTGGAAACTACTCGGCCAGAGCCTATTTTGTAGGTACCATCCCGGCATTTGTCTGGCGTGACTGACGAAAAACCCTTGAAAACCATCAGTCAGGATAGGCGGCCCCCAGGTCGTTTTCAGGACCTTTCGATTGCTAAGCCAACGATCTATCAAGAGAGGTTCGATCACTCGATTCTGTGGGGAGGGAAGAATAACAGCCTTAATGGTTATAGCCTATAGCATGTTATGCTAGGTCTCGGTAGTTTGATTCGCATGCATGTCTTAAATTGGATTTTTTGAGTGGATGCGGATTACCAACAGCTTTGTAAGTGTGAAATTAGAGGATTTTTGTCTACGGCTGATCATTTTTTTTATGAAATGGTTGTGAGTCTGAACCTGACAATTTGTAATTTTCTTCTCGTTTCGTTTTGTATTGGGGTTGGGGGGAAAACAATCAGTTCGGGTATTTATATTTTGTTGAAATAATAAAATATTGAGAAGTTTTACAATACTTTCTTAATGAAGTTTAACTATGTGTTTTATAACGTTTCACGTTTTATAACGATCTAAATAATTATCCTTCGAATGTTAGAAATAACCGTGTATATTATGCTTACGGTGACCATATTTTTTTAGTCAAAATTCGGGACAGATCTTACCAGGATCTAACGGACACCTTTCCCCCGCCTCCTATTTGTGAGTGGTTGTGAGACCAACCCAAGAAATTGTTTTTATTCAGGTCAGAACTTTAGCTTAAAGGTGTGTCTTGTTCAGAACTACCTCGGCTTGAAAAACTATACCAACTTTAAAAGTTTAAAGTTGCCTATCTTCTTGGTGTTGAGCTGTTATAACAACTGACTTATAGTAATTGTTATATATTGCTATTAATATTTTATGGTTTCAGTTACTATAACTAAGGTATTTTCAAATTAGTTCATCACTTATTGCTTATTAACTCTTTTTTTTATGAAATTAGGAACATTTATTTTTCGGGACACAACTCTAAAAATGCTTTGGCTGCTTGGCTCTGAGAAACTCTCATTCAAATTATTTTGTGAATTTTAATTTAAGGCTGCCCAAGAGCTTCTACATGACTTTAAGAGACTGACATAATTTTTAGTACAGAAAGAACGAGATTATCATAAATAAATATCTGCTCTTATTCTAATATTATTAAATGTTGCTTTTTTTTTGTAATAATACGTTTCCTTATAAAATGTCGTTCTTATTTCAGTTCACCATCTTGAGATCAATAGGCAACCTTCTTGAGACTTCTTACAAATGAAGTGTCAGAACACAGCTGGGAAGGTAGGAAGTGGACGAAAGATTGTGGACTGCTCGCAGCATCGTGCATCGGGAACTGCTACCAGCTGGTCAGAGCATCAATGTAACTATGTACTGTCAGCAGTTGAGCCGTGTTCAAGAAAAACTCAAAACTCTGGAACCAGCACTTCTGAATCGCAAAGGGGTCCTCCTGTTACAGGACATCGCTAATCCCCACTTGGCTAGGATGACCCGGGACACCATTCTACGCCTTGGATGGGAAACACTATTGCATCCGCCATACTCTCCGGACATTGCACCGTCCGATTTGCACCTGTTCCATTCCTTGGACAATCACCTTAGAGGACGCCAGTTCAAATCCCTAGTAGCAAAATGCACTTGATACCTTCTTCGCTTCACGACCCACCAAGTTCTACAGCGGCCCACCAAGTTCATTCTACCGCAGAAGGTCGTCGGTGCTGATGGGGACTATTTTTGATCTTCCAGGTACGTCTTAGGTGACATATCGATGTTCGAAGGTGGTGGGTGAAAAAGCGACAGAACTTTCTTGCTTACCTTTATACAAGCAAAATATTGCAAGTTATTGCATTGTATTGTTAATTAAGAAAGCTTGAAGTTTGGATTTATTTATTTATGGCCTTTGGGCAACTAAGGTCAAAGTGGTCAATTGGAAAAGACTACATCTTAGTAACAAGAAGGGCTACAAAGCCACTAACCTGAATCTAACTTCGGCTCAGTACTCTTCTCACCATCCCAGGGCGCCATCTGTGCGCCGGTTCTGGAGTACCGCCAACAAGGGAAGAGAAGAGAGCTAGGCTGGGCGTTCGATCGTATTTATACGAGGAGACTAACTACGCCCTAGGTAACACAGCAACGCGTGACTCTATCATGACCGGAAAACCTAGAACATTCGAGCTGACGTTTTCCATATATGACATTGGGATTTCACAAGGAGAAGATACAAAACGATCTTTTCCTGTGTCCCAATCGTTACGTACTGTTTTGTGGTCGCACCGTCGTCCTGCTTGCCTTGGGATGACATTTAGAAGTACTGTTAAATGACTTATGCCAAACCCCAAGCAGTAGAATGGATTTCGATTCTCAATAAAGATTATAATAGAAAGTTGGAACGAGTTATTTTGAGGGCTTTGGTTTCGATCCCCGAAACCAACGTTTCGCCACACTATCAACATTGTCATACTTATCATGGTATTGTTACACAATAAACAAATTAAATATCAATAGCTCCCACACCCTTAATATTAGTTATTGCTTTCGTACAGAATGGAGAACTAACTAGTTTAAAATATTGTTTGAAAAAAAAAAAGTTTTACAACGGTTTCATGGTACTAACAATTAGAAGTTCACTTACATGACATTATTTGTTCTTTGACTTCCGCTTTAAATTTATAAAAATAAATTTTCAATTATCCGAATTAGAACGATAATTAGTTTACTTTCCAGAAGCTAACGGGAAGTCACATCCGTCGTATTTTTTTGAGTAGTTCTATAAAATAGTCAATCTTCATATTTTTTCATCACCTCTTGTTCCCTTTCTTCTTTATACATTTTAATAAACTTACTTCACAAGCATTCCCAACTCCACCCCCATTCAGCAGCCCCATCCAAGAAAATTCACGATAAGCAGATATCAGATTGGCAACAAGCACGATAATTCCACCGACAAGGGTTTCGCGTTAAGTATTTACAGTAATACTGTTCCAACGTCGCGCTTTGATATGTAAGGAAACGCTTTGCCCTGAATTATTGGGCAACACAATTACTCCATTGTGTCGCAGGGCAGTCTTGATCGAAAAACTCCGACATCACGTGTCGAGCAGGGATGTGGGAGAAGGTAACATATCTCCATTGTTACACGAAATTCTCCACCAGTATCGTACCACTACCACGGTTTATTTTATTTTTACATTTCCCCCCTCAAAAAAAATTCTGACTGACTCAATTTCGCATTTACATTTTCCGCATATTCACGACAGTCCCCTGAGCCCGCTGGCCCTGCCCCGGTTGCCCCAGCCTAGTTACGTACCTGCTGGTTTCATTTATTCATGGAATTTTCAATGTCAGCTGTCAGTCCAGTGTCCAGTATCGCTTTTATATATAGGTTAAATCGTTAACTAATCAGAAAGGTGATCCGGAGGACGGGAGATCGAATCCTACGTTAATATATTTACATTTTCTTTAAGAAAAGTAACTTTTTCTTTCCTTATGTAGATATGCACTAGGAAATCTAGTCAAATTAGTGAACAGGGTTAGAAAAAAACCAGGTTCAGTGTTCTTTTTCATTGCACAAGGCATTCACTGGGTTCTCCAATATTGCCGCGAGAACTAGGTCTGGGAAAAACTATTGTTGCACAGATTACTCACCTCATTTGCGTGTTGGAAGATGTTGGCAGTGATGTCAGCTGGCGGGATAAATCCCGCCAAACGGGATTTTGCGACGTCTGGCGGGATTTTTCTTACTAAAACGACAATTCAATCACGATGTCAACTTACAACGAAAAGAACTTGCATTTTCAGTTTTGTTTATATATTATATCGTCGCGTTTAAGGCAGAGGGGCGAAAGTGAACTATTTTTGAATATAACTTACTTCCGTCTATCTTGGTGGTGGTCTTACTTCCACATACATGGTGTGAAAGTTATGCAACCTCAGAAATTTAATTCATTTCTGCTGCTAGAAAGAGTTCGGCAGGATTTTATAGAGCTGAGCGGGATTTGTTGAATGGCTTGAAGAAAATTCGGTTTTAGGAAAACTGACACTGCAGCGATGCCAACCCTGGCACTATAGTGCTAAGCCTAGCAGCTTTCCCTTTATATTAGCACATAGCACCTTACGTTTGGTACATCTGCAGAATCTTGCACCATTCTTGATTCCCTTCTTGTTTAACTGTTCTTTGCAATTTCATCTCAATCGCTCTCTGTAGCAGAGTGCAGGGAGACAAATCGAAGCTGGAAAGGCAATAAAGAAATTAAATTATCTTTCCTTCCCTCTTCAAATTCAACCATGGTTCCCAAGGGAGCGGCGGCTTCTTTTAAAAAATTGTCCGCCGCCTTTATGCCGTGACCCTACAAGAATTGCTCATCCAGTTGTTTTGAAGTATCGCTTAAAAATTAAAACATATGTTGGAAAAATGAATCTTAGTAATACTCTTTATGCTTGTCCTCAACACTTTGTTGTATATATCTATATCTAAGTTTGTTTTCACCTCTGTAACAAATTAGCGCCCCCTTCTGTTGAGCTATATCAACAATATCATGAGCCAACTTAATTAATAAGTCAAGCAGCAGTTTCGTGGGAAGTTACTTTAATACTTTAACTTCCACTTGTATTATTTCACGTACGATTTTTAATGCATGTTATTTGATCTCATTTTTGCACACACACACATATATATATATTGTGTGTTTGTCCTAGCACCATTTTCTGGTAAATGGCATAATTTTGATCTACGAACAGCACTATTTCAACTTATTTGCGTGGCAACGCTGACTGACACCACCAAATGTTGGCAGCATTGATATAAACAAAGACACGAGGTAAAAACTTAACAGTGGTGGTGGGAAAAAGTTATGATGAAATAATAGATTCAATGATAACAAAGAAAGAAAATTGTAGTGAGTTAGTTTAAGATTGTAGTATTTCATTTTCATGTCTGTCTTAGATAAGTAAAGTGCATGTCATTCAAAATATTTATGTTTTTATCGTAACAAAGGAATATCAAATGTGAAGGGATGACCGGCACTCATTCGGATCTCAGTGAGCCGAAAACTGAATACTAAGTAGCTATTATGGTAGGGTTTGGGCTCTTGGGTGTTTTATATCAGAAGAAAATTTAGAAAAGTAATAACCCTCTGTATCGCAAATATTTTTTTTTTGCAAAAGTCAAGGGATCAATTTTTGGTGGTCTGGGGTACCAAGGATAATTTCTCATTTCTGAGTTCAGCTTAAATTTTTGAAGAAGAAATCGAAGAGAGACTTCATTCGGTTATAGACAAAATGTACAGAATCACACAGCAATACATAAAGTGAAAATTCGAAGTAGATAAGTTAAACAGTTACTAAGATATGGCGCGGTAAATATTTGACCCCATGATAAGAGGCATGGGTTACGGCAATAAGACGATGTGCTACTCCAAAACTAACCATGGGAATTCTCGTTCACAGTGAATTCTAAAGTAACATGTGTGGGGTTCTGGGGTACCAAGGGGTACGTGCTGTTCTCATTTATGTATATATGTCAATTTTTTTAGGCAGAAATAAAATAGGCTTTAACTGACGATGAGTGAAAACTCGAACACGATATTTCAAGTAGTTATTGTGATATGCCTTACTAACTATTGTGACCCCACGAAGAATGGACTTGTGGGGTTTCGGTACAAAACGGGAAGGATTCCAAAAACTACTTACAAATCTCAATATAATAAACTATTGTTAACGGTGTTTTCAGCGGGTTCCTATGTGGGGTTCTGGGGTACCGTCGGATACCCACAATATCCGCTATCGAAGTTCGTATATATGTCAAATTTTCGAAGCAGAAAGAAAAGAGAGGTTTTAACTGAGACGTTCAGTGAAAACGCGACCACGATATTTCAGCTGGTTATCGAAATATGCGTGAATAACAAACGCGACCCCACAAAGGATGAGCTTGTGGGGTTTCGGTACAAACGGAAGGATTCCAAAAACTACTTACAAATCTCAATATAATAGAGTAAACTCTTCCTCACGGTGTTTTCAGCGGGTTCATATGTGGGATTCTGGGGTACCCACAATATCGTCTATCGATGTTTATAGAGAAAATGTACAGCACATACAGCTTTACATTCAGTGAATAAGTTAAACAGTTCCCTAGTTATTATGCTTTAGACATTTTACCCCCGGTAACAAGGCATGGGGTAGGGTAACAAGTCGGTGAGTCACTCAAAAACGAAACATGAGTTTCATCACATTGTATTTAACTATCATTCATATAAGTTTCCAGGGGTACCTGTGTGGGCTTCTAGGGTACCTTGGGATACCCAGAATATCGACTATCGAATTTTGTAAAATGAGTTTATAAACAGAATGTACAGTCACGGAGTATGTCCTGCAGGAGTTGAATAAAAACTAAAATTTAGCTCTATTTAAATTATATTTATCGGCCAGACTTTGAGTTGTGATTAGCCGTGATACGGCTGAGGAACAGATTTGGCAAGCTTAGTCTAAAGGATGCCTATCTAATCTATAAATATAATTTAAATAGAAACTAAATACTAGACGAAAGCCTAAAAATCGGCTAGACTGCCGCAGTGTATATTTCCGTGACTGTACAATACCAGATAGTGTTATATTAAGGAAAATTTATAAGTAGTTAAATTAACGGTTATTATGATACGGCGTTTTAAATATTTCTACCCCTGATAACAAGGCATAGGGACCTTGGGTTGGCCGAGAGGTTAGTGCGCTCGCTTTCTGTGATCGTGGTGGCGGGTTCAAATGCTGCTAGGGTTCGTGAACCGAGTGATTTTGAGCGTATCTTACAAAAAACTGTAGGTCTCGGCATTAGAATATCGGCAGCTTGTTTAGGACGTTAATATTACCAATTCAATCAAGTTGGCTATGGTAAGAAGACGATTAGGCACTCCAAAATTAACAATGGGTTCCATCGCATTGTATTAAACTATATTCCTAGGAGACTAACGGGTAAATGTGTAAGGTTCTGGGGTATCCTCAGGAGGTATTTTATATTGTGTTGATTTATACTTTAAATGATTCAGTTGAGTGACGTAGGAAATATGAAGAGGAAGAAAAAGACACTTAAGAAGTAATTTTACTGCACAAGAAGGAGAAATAAACGGAAAATTAAACGAAAAGACGGAATCCTAAGAATATGCTTGATATCAATTACGTGACATCATCTGCAATATGGTAATAGTGTTGATCAGTGTTTAACAAGTATGCAAAATTGGCGCGCCAGGGCCATCAATCATAAGGTTTAGCCACCTGCAGTCACACATGGTGATAAATTTGAACCACCAGTTCTTTTCTTTAAATTTTTCTAATTTGGACGTTCTGGTTTGAAAATCATACTTGGAAGATAGGAAAAGTATAGAAGGGAGGACTGTTTCACTTGTTTTTTAATTGCATGGTAATTCATCCTAGTTCTTGTCTAATTTTCAATATGATTATGCATGATTGCATAACATGCATGTAATTTATATTTAATGTAAATAAAAATAATACACTATGGGGCCACCAGTAATTACAAATGGCCACCGCAAGATTTTCCCGCTGGCCTTATTGGTAACCAAATTTTAGAGAACTTTTTAAACACTGATGTTGATTATTACATAATGAGGAGATGTGGAATATAGACTGAAGTTTCCGTGAAATTAAAATCTTTATTTGAATTTGTTCATTTTGGCAACTATGGCTTACACCGGGATGAGTTAATAGCATGAGGAAGGTATCGGCCGGGCCTTACTAAAGGTACTATCCTGACATTCGCCTGGTAAAATGAGGAAAACCCTGGAAACAGTCAGGATAGTCAACTGCGCGATTCGAACCCACCTATCTACCCATTTCCACTCCGAAATTTACGCCGTTACCTACTGGACTGCGAGGATTGGGCAAGTTTCCATCGAAGTAGCTAGTAGGGGGGTCTACTCTCAGTTCCAAATAAATAATGGCTGCTGTAGACTACAAAGAAAACTAAGCAAAAAGAAAAATCCTTGTTTTAATCATATTTTCGAGGAATTCAATAAAGAGTTCAGCAAATTATTATAAAAAGTTCAAATGAGATACAATGGGCAACATGCAATTGAAAAACAATCCGGGAGGAAAATATTTCTTTAAAACAGTGACAACGGATTAAGCAAGTTTACAATACAAATACGCTTTAATTAGTCTGTTAAATAGCATTGATTTGTGAACTGAACTTATTTTCTAAAATTCATTTTCAAATTCGTGTTATTTCTAATACTTTTAGTAATGAGAATATTGTAGTTTTGGATGAATATTGTACTATCAACAATTTAGGTGATAGCTATTCCTAGCATTTAAAATAAGGAATTTTTAAAAATAAAATCATTTACGAAAGCTCCCGAATGTCAGTTACAAACATACTGTTCTGTTTTAGTTTACGTTCCATTTATTGGCAACGTTAAAAGAACGCTGTCTGTTTTCTTTATAAGCAACAACATATATTTGTATTCAGTGATTCCGCCAGAACTCCCTGTGGGGTGTCACCCGCCAAATTCTCTACAAGTGTCCCCCAAACTTTAAAATATTCGCGGTCAAAAATCGATAGAAACCGACCGTGCAAAACTCCACTTACACCCTCCCAATTTTGACTTTACACCTCTAAACTGAAAATCCTGGTGGAATTTCTGTTTTTCTTTTATCTCTTAATATTAAAAAATGTAAAGGAGAAAGCCAATATGACTTTAAAAACTGCATATGCTTTCTATTATAAAATAACCAACTTTCAGATTAGAAACGTGCATGGCTATGGGTCTCCTTTATCTAGTAATAAGTAGGCGAAAATTAGGGGTAATTATGCCTCGGAATAAGTTTATGGAATTCTATGGAATAGAATTCGATTTTAATTTCAAGATTTTGAGAAGACCCGGAGATCTCGACAACCCTTGCTAATGACAGAAAAACACAGTACTCGTATAACATGTTTTTGTTCATTTATTTATTACAGCATTTCTTTGCAATCATAGATCTCACGCTAAAAGGATAAAATGTTTTCTTGATTTATACAGCAATTACCATATCAATCCTATTGGAAATTACGTCTCCTTTTATGTTATCATTTCACATGCGAAAAAAAAATATTTATTTACGCAGAAGGAAAGTCGGAATTATTTGTATGAAGGAAAATACATTTGAAAGATTTTCTCTCTTTCGGTCCTAATGGATTAAGCGTGCCATTAAAGGCGGCATGTAAGAAAGGGAGCCGACAAACTTTTGCCAGTTTACTTTACACCAAATAGAATTAGTAAGCGAAAGATCAAACCACATGTACCTAAGAAGAAACGTGATATGAAAGCCTTGCTATTATCTGCAATATGTTAATGATATTGATTATTGCATAATGTACAAATTTGGATTACTGACTGAAGATTTCATCAAAACAGCCTGTAGTTCCATTTACTTATAGAGGCTATAAACTACAAGGAAAAGTAAACACATTTCTTCCTTAAAATGAATCGGTCTGACCGATTCAATTATATTTCCAAATAATTAATTGATTAGATCAGTAATTTATAATAAGTTTTAAAAATGTGCAATTGAAACATTTTCCGGGACGTTAAGGGAGGAAAAAATCATATTTTAAAGAAAACCCTCACTAGCTCTTTGACTTTTAAGTAAATACCTTTACATACCCTTAAGATGCCAAATTGGTTTTCGTTATTAATATTTGGTTTCGTTTTCCTATACATAATACTCAAGAGAGAAGATAATCAAAATTCATGACTTTATAAATTTAAACGCTTATGTCTCGAGAAACGACCAGGAAATTTACAGTAAGTGTTTCTACAATAAGAACTCAATTTCTGTTAAGAAATTTTTAATATTATTCTAACACACGGATTTAGTACCCACAGCGTACCCCAGAACCCAACACAAGTACCCATTCACTTTCTTAGATTATAGTTCAAACGGTGTGATAGAATTCATGGTTCGTTTTAGAGTGGGTTACCATCTTATTACACTACCTCATTCCTTACCACGGTGTCAAATGTTTACGACGCCATTTCTCGGTAACCGTTTAACTTATCACTTCAATTTTTCTCTAATGTAACGTTGTATTATAGTGTGCGTACCTCACAGAACCCCACGCAGGTTCATTGAAAATTTCTTGTGAATGATAGTTTAAAACACAATCATATCCATGCTTAATTTTGGAGTAGCTTATCGTCTTATTACCGTACCCCATGCCCTGTTAGCAACATTAAAAACATTTACCATGTCATACCGCTACATCCATTTAATGTAGCTACTTAAAAAAATTCACTTAATGTACTGTATATTCTGTTCATATACCTATCTGACAAAGTTCGATAATCAATATTATGGGTACCCCAGAACCCCACATAGGTTCCCGCTGAAATTACCGTGAGCAATATTTTATTTAATTATATTGGCGTGTGTAAGTAGTTTTCACATTCCTTCCCGTTTCATACCGAAACCCCAGAAACCCACTTTTCGTGGGGTCTTGATAGTTATTCAGGCATATTTCGATAACTACTTGGGATATCCTGTTCTGGTTTTCACTGAACATATCGATTGAAGTCTCTCTTTTATTATTGCTTGAGAAATGTAATGCAAATAGATAAATGAGAACAGCACATACCTCTTAGTACCCCAGAACCCCACACAGGTTACTTTAGAATTCACTGTGAACGATAGTTTTAAACTACTTGATTATTCCCATGGTTAGTTTTGGAGTAGCACATCGTCTTATTGCCGTACCCCACGCCTTTTATCATGGGGTCAAATGTTTGCCGCGCTTTATCTTGGTAACTGTTTAACTTATCTACTTCGAATTTTCACTTAATGAATATTGTGTGATACTGTACATTTTGCCTATAACCGAATCGGACGAACTTCGATAGCCGATTTTGGGGGTACCCCAGAACCCCGCATAGGAACCCGCTGAAAACACCGTGAGCAATGGTTTATTTTATTATATTGATATTTGTAAGTAGTTTTTGGGACTCCTTCCCATTTTGTACTGAAACCCCACAAGTCCATTCTTCGTGGGGTCGCAATAGTTATTAAGGCATATCTCGGTAACTACTTGAAATACGAGCGTGTTTGGGTTTTCACTGATCGTCTCAGTTAAAGCCTCTCTCTTACTTCTGCTTGAAAAAAATTGACATATATACATAAATGAGAACAGCATGTAGCCCTTAGTACCCCAGAACCCTACACATGTTACTTTAGAATTCACTGTGAACGACAGTTTTAAACTACTTGATTATTCCCATGGTTAGTTTTGTTGTAGCACATCGTCTTATTACGGTACCCCATTCCTTTTGTCATGGGTTCAAATGTTTACCGCGCCGTATCTTGGTAACTGTTTAACTTATCTACTTCAAATTTTCACTTAATGTATTGCTGTGTGATACTGTACAGTTTGCCTATAACCGAATCGGACGAACTTCGATAGCCGATTTTTGGGGTACCCCAGAACCCCGCATAGGAACCCGCTGAAAACACCGTGAGCAATGGTTTATTTTATTATATTGATATTTGTGAGTAGAGGAGGTTTTGAATTCATTCCCGTTTTGTACCGAAACCCCAGAAGTTCATTTTTCGTGTAGTCGCAATAGTTATTCAGACATATCTCGATAACTACTTGAAATATCGTGTTCGAGGTTTCACTGAACGTCTCAGTTGAAGTCTCTCTTTGATTTCTGCTTCAAAAATTTGAGCTGTACGCAGAAATTAGAACAGCGCGTACCCCTTGGTACCCCAGAACTTCACAAATTGACCCCTTGATTTTTCAAAAAAAAAAAAAATCCATTTGGGGTACGGAATTAAAATACCCAAGAACCCAAACCCTACCGCTATTATGCTTTGATATTTGGTATTTAATTATGTTGCTGTTTATTTATTTTAATTCTGTTTAGATTTAGGCTGCAGTTCCGTAGTTGGACAAAGGAACTGCGAATTTTTATTTTATTGATAAGTCGTTCTTAAATTCGTACAGAAGTTTTTATTTGTTTGTAATCGTTAAGGTGACCAGAAATTTGTTGACAGAAAATAGTATACTAGATGTGCTATTAAAGGCAAACATACACAAAACATTAGGAACACTTCCATTATACTCACTTCAGTTCATTTGAACTAGTCACATTACTTTATTTCTATTCCGGCTCTATAGAATCGTTCAATCACGTAAGAATCAATGTAGTAAAAAATGTTTTCGTTAAAATGTATTTTAGTATTTAAATTTTATGTTTCCATTGTTGTATTTTCATAATGAATAAATTTAGTTCGTTTCTTTATAACAATATAAATTTTTTAAAAAAATATTAAAAATATAACAATAGGAAATATTTTTTTAATTCATAATTAACAATAATATAATCACATTCTAAACAATCTTCTCATTATAAAAACATATTAATTTGTGTTAGCGGAGAATAGTGTGGAATGGTGGTAATTGCTACAACTATAGTGTAGGCCTATAAAACTTTGTTGTAAAAAAAAAAAAAAAGACCTTATTAAACTTTGTTCTGTATGGGTTATTTTAGTAACTTTTGACTTCGGCCCGTCAGGTTTACTTTATCTACACCAAAGGACACCACCCTATTGGCCAATATACGGTCTACACCATTCGTTCTTAAAAAATAATTGTCACTGATACTTTCGTACGCACAAACCAACATGTAACTATCCAGAAAATAGTATGACAACCCCACGAGAATAATTAATTCGGAAAATACACACACCAGTCCATACGGATGGAGGAATACTAATGGTATAGCGATCATTCTTCTTATGAATTACTCTTCCTCTATTGTTGTTTCATTTTCCCAACTTAGTCTTAAATTAGTGACCATTGGAACGTGGAGGTTAGGTGTGGTCATGTATTTTACATTTTCACTCTCGGAGCCGGTCAGTTAGCGTGTGATAGAGAAAAGGCCCCACTCCCCGCCTATCGCGGATGCATATATAGTACCTCGTATATCTATGTATTTCACCCTTATAACTCTATGGATAATGACTCTAATTTGCGTTCCAACACTCCTACACCTTTTACCAAATTTTACATCCTTTGGTGTAGATAAAGTAAACCGAACCCCCGTCAGGATTATGAATTCAGTGCTTGTTAAAATCCACAAACATCCACGCTCGTGGCGAGATTCGATCCCGTGACCTCGGAGACACTGGCCAAGCAGACTAAACGACTACCTCGGTCGGCAAAGCTTTCTTGTGTTAGTATGGCCAATGAATGGCCGTTCCTTGACATTTACCACTTACTTGAATCGTCTACCTCTAGATTTAATACCTAAATGGTTCAGCTCTTTCGATATTTTTTTTAATCCGATGCTATTTCGACTTTCCTAATTAATTCGGCAATTTTAACTTACTGTTTTAATTTCTTTCACGCTTTTCCAATCTACGTCATCTCCCGCCACTTACGTTGCATGTGGTGACGTTCATCTAATGTTCTTAAAAACGTTACCACATGCAACATAAATCACTAGGAAAGTGGATAAATCGCCACAGCAATTCAAGCAATATGATGATATTGACACATTACTTTCACCGTCCAGTACGCTCACAATTTCTCACATTAAATAATGTAATGTTTAGCTTTTAAATATGTTCTTGTATTCAAAATTTAGAAAATACAAGACTTCCAGTTAGGATATAGGTTAAAAGTTATAAAAATAATGTATAGAGTATAATTGGAGGTATTTTGTGATAGAAAAGGGTATAAAGTATTTGAACCTCTAAAAGAGTATGTTTGGTCACCCTAGTAATCGCTTATGCGTTCCGAGACATTTTTCATGATTTTCACCTGTTAATTCTATTCATTTTCACTCGCGACATTAAAATTTACTAAGTTCTTGTACGTGAAAGTAGTTCCTCTCATGTTTCTTTAACGTTTTAGGAAAGCTCATTCGAACACAAGGTGGATTACTCCTGATTAATTTCATTCACCTTCTCTCGTGTATTCTTGCTCACGAAAATAGTTCCTTTTCCACGTACGTTACTGTCAAATACGCCGAGTAATGCTGACAAAGCGAAGGTGGGTTACTTGATGTTAGGGTATCTTTTACTTACTCTGTGTCTTACGGAACTCGTAAGGTAATCGCCGCAGTAGCAAATGTTCTCTATAGGATTCTATTCTGAACAAGATCAAGACAGTATTCATCACAAACCTACTTCTCGAAGATCCCTTCTAATATTATCCTCCCAACGTCGTCTCGGTCTTCCCAATGGTCTCGTACCCTCCGGCTTACCAACCGTGATGGATTATAATCTTCGTTTCTTCTCCATCCGAGCTACATGGTCTGCCCACCTTAGTCGTCCTAATTCCATTAACATCGGGTAAGTCGTACAGTCCGTGAAGTTCTTCATTATGCAGTCTCCTCAATTCAATCTTTCTCAGGACTTTATTTTCAAACGCACGTAATTTATGTACATCTGCCAGCGTCGTGTTCTATTTTCTCAACCGTAAAGTATTACCAACACAAAACCGTTTTGTATATTTTCAATGTCAACTTCCTTTATATCTGGTGTAGTAAAAAGTAATCCATTATTTTACCAATAGATGGCTTCAGTGATCTGTATCTCGCGTTGTATAAGTCCGATCGAGTTCAATGAGATGGCGTTCAAACGATGAGATTGCGTACTACAAACACTGTTCAGATAGTTGTGATGAGTTGACTCAGTGTTGTGTGAGCGCGCGTCAAAATGGACACTAGCAAAGAGAAAATACGCTATATTTCACAGTTTTTCTTCGATAAAGGCGAAAACGCAAGCCAGGCGGCTGCAAATGTGAATAGTGTTTATGGTCCTGATACTGTAACAGCCAATCACGC
>JAGDQP010017689.1:0-10497 GCA_022664845.1 Lepisma saccharinum | reverse complement strand
AAAATGTCGATAAAATCATGGACATTGTCGCGTCCGACCGTCATGTAAGCACTGTTTCGATTGCCCAAGAGCTAAACATTGCACAAAAAACCGTGTGGAACCATTTGCATAAGGCTGGATACACAAAGAAGCTTGATGTATGGGTGCCACACGAGTTAACGCAAAAAAACCTCATGGACCGAATTTCCATCTGCGAATCGCTGCTGAATCGCAACAAAAGCGACCCATTTCTGAAGCGGTTGGTGACTGGTGATGAAAAGTGGATCACTTACGACAACGTCACGCGAAAACGGTCGTGGTCGAAGCGCGTTGCGCCGGCGCAAACGGTGCCCAAGCCAGGATTGACGGTCAGGAATGTTTTGCTGTGTGTTTGGTGGGATTGGCAGGGAATTATCTACTATGAGCTGCTCCCCTATGGCCAAATCCTTAACTCGGAACTATACTGTCAACAACTGGACCGTCTGAAGGAAGCAATCGCCTAGAAGCGGCCAGCTTTGGCCAATAGGAGAGGCATTGTGTTCCACCAGGACAACGCCAGGCCACACACATCGATAGTGACTCGCCAGAAGCTCCGGGAGCTTGGTTGGAGGTTCTTATGCATCCACCTTATAGTCCGGACCTGGCACCGAGTGATTACCATCTGTTCCTGTCCATGGCGAACACGTTTGCTGGTGAGAAATTCGCTTCAAGAGAGGCTTGTGAAAATCGACTGTCTCAATTTTTTGCCAATAGGGACAAGGGCTTCTATGAGAGAGGCATCATGATATTACCTTCCAAATGGCAACATGTTATCGAACAAAACGGCGCATATGTGACCTAAATCGGATCATTCTAACTATGGTAAGTCAAGCCTTCAATGTCATTCAAAAATAATGGATTACTTTTTACTACACCAGATATTAATCGCGAGGTTAGGAGTTTCTGGACTGAGGAGAAACATATGTTGCCCGATGCTAAGCGACATTTTATTTCTTTTCTGACCTCAATCTTGCTAGTTGCATATGTTCCCAGTATTTAAATTTGTTTACCTTATGTATGTTCTCATTCTTAATTGTTATGTATCTGTTTCCGTTATTCCTTGTGTTTCGCCATATGTATTTTGTTTTCTATTAAATCGACATCATCCGCGTACACGAACAATTGATTCAAACCATTCAATGTTAATTTCTTTCTGCCCTCTTTTATTTTCTGAATCGCATATTCTGACGCAAAGTTAAACAGTATTGGTGACAAAGCATGTAATGGATCCCTACAGATGATCCATTTTCCTGGTTAAACCGCTTTTCTTCCGTCGTCTTTTGAAGATTTTGTATACAATGTCCCTGTTCTTTCAATACATACCATATAGGTTTCAAGTCTTCTCGTTTTGAAAATGGGCTTTCTGCCACTAATTTAGAAAGATTTGATATCTTCCAAAATTTGAACTTTTCTGACGATATCATCATATTGGTTTTTTCTAATGCACTAACCATCAAACTTAATTGTAAATAGGTGTTTGTTAAAGAAGCAATCTTTGCCTTTTGTTCGTTCACTATAATTTTTGGTTTGTTGCAAATGGATCATGTTTATTTTCTCTCTTCTTCTTGAAGTGATTTGACTGAACCTCCAGATGTGTACGTTGTTTTCTTTAATACATTAGATGAAATATTGTCTTTAGAATTGTCAGTTCGACCCATCTTCTTTAGAAGCACACCACTGCGTTGGAATGCCCTTCGAATACAGCTTCCTTCATCAGAGGTAGTTACTTGTGTGTTTTGTATACCTCGCTCTTGGCGGAATTTATTTGGTCCTACTTCTCTGATGTTATCATTTCCATTATCAAGATCAGCTGATTCTTCATTATATCCATCTTCCTTTGTTTTAAGCTCATCAACTCCGCTGTTCAAGGCCCCACGTTGGGCGCCATTATGTAATGGATCCCTCTTACTCTTAGTTTTGTAGATACTAAAATTTGACGTTTCCACTTCAGTACTGTAATACTTTCGTGTAGCTAACGCAGTAGAGCTTTGACTTAACAATCTTATGGCTATTAATATATGTGTGAGTTCTTTGCATGAAATTTGGAAGAAGCTGAAGTTGTATCTTGCATAAAATTAACTTCCGACAGGTCTACCAAATTGCTCCAAATCAATATGCGACTGTACATAGAGTGGAGACTACAAGGGTAATCGTAAAAACCTGAAGTCTTAGAGCTTGAATACTATTATACTTCTCTACGGCGCTTTTCAGATTCCTTGGAGCAGATAATAGCATTTCTTATATCTAGAGCAAACTGCCCCGAAAGAAAAACTAATATACCAGAGTTTAAGTGTTTTATTCTTTAAAATCAGAAGTAAATCCGATTAACGAAAGTTCTTTCAATGTCACCTGACATGCATATTTACATTTCCATGTACAATAACTTATTGCGGTTCATAGATCTAAACATATCTATAATAGTTTAAATTCATTAAAAACTCTTTAAGCATTTAATTATCAACAATAAGAAGCTTTTTACCTTTTGTCTACATCGCCAAACAACTTTTTAATACATAAATCATATAGCTTCAACTTTCTGCCATTCGTAAAATTGTGCTGCCATCTATTGACAATCTACTAAACTTCTAGAACACATAAAAGCATTGCCGCTACGCATAAAACGTTCATTCTTCTTGTTTTCTCTTTTTAAATATTGTTGCGCAAACAAATTTAATAATTAGTGATTAAATAAGTAAGAAATTATATTAATTCCTTTTTTATCTTTCCATTTACTGAATTAACTACTGAGAACAGCAGCGAGGGTCATATCAAGCATCACCTTGTGTCAGTCCGTTGCTAATCTCGAAGCTATCTGACATATTACCTATCCGTAGTCGGCTTGCGACGTATCCTCACTAGTTGAACAGGTTTTTTCGGAATTCCAAATTGTACCAGCATATTGTGTAGTTTTCCCTTTTTGATAGAGTCATTTACCTTCTTAAAATCAATGAATAACTGGTGAACAGTCTCATTCTATTCCCATTTCTTCTCCAAGATTTGTCTTAAGGCGAAAATCTGTTTCAACGTGGATCTATTTCTTGGAAATCCACATTGGTGGTCTCCATTTATTTCATCTACATATACTCTTAGGCGAGTTAACAGGATTTTAATCAGTACTTTATAATGAGATTCCGCGGTAATTATTACAGTTCGATTAATCGCATTTTTGTAAATCGGGACTATTATTGAGATTTTCCATTCCTTTCTCCATATAACCCTTATCAATTTATGCAGTTCCTTGATTAGCATCGTTCCTCCCGCTTTAATTAATTCGACTGGAATATTGTACAATTTTCCATATCAAAGCTTTGCTTTTATAAACTCAAGGAAAATAAAATGATAGCTGAGCAAAGCAAATACGTTTTATTTAAAAACTAAAAACGTGTAACGGTTTCGCCAACTACCCAACAACTTGACTTCATCAGACACGCTAAATCACATAAACAACACAATTTCTATTGAGACAGCGATCTGCTTCGTGATTGTCCCCTCCCCCCCTACGCCAGCCAATCCCGTACCGACTACACAAAGTGAATTTTTAATTAACAACAATCACTGATTCCCTTTCACCCCCTGTTCCAACTACATCCAAGCATACAATCCCAAAATAAGCCTTGTCCTGTAGAAAATATTTTAAAAGTGATATAAGAAAATTAAGTAAAGAGAAAGGGAAAAATTAAAGGAACGCTAAACATAATATATAAATAAAAAATCTACGTCTTACATGAAAAATACAATTTATATTTTAAGACTCCTTAATAACTTATCCCACTGTCCATCAATTCTAAGTCCCGCGTTCCAGTTCATCGCTTTTTCACCTTTCACTTCTATAAATCTTGCTTCTTTCCATTTTCTGACAGTCCTTCTATATTCCTGTCCCAACACTTTCACTTCACTCCAATCTACTAAATGTCCCGTGTCTCTTATATGTTTGTAAATAGCATTTCTGCCCCTCTCCAATTTAACATCATCTTTATGTTGTTTTATCCGCTCCCTTAACCTCTTTCCCGTTTTCCCCACATAGCACATTTCACAATCACTGCACTGGATTCTATAAAGTACTCCTTTTTTCTCCATCCTTCCATTCTCCTCTTATTCTCTCTTTGCATTTTCCTCTTCTCTTTTATCACCTCCAGTAGCCTCTTGCTTCCTTTTCTGTACGTTGAAATACCACCCATCTTCTTCAGCATTCTCTTTATTACTTCTGTTTCCTCTCCTGGGTGGTATTTCAAGGTACAGAAAAGGAAGCAAGAGGCTACTGGAGGTGATAAGAGAGAAGAGGAAAAATCAAAGAGAGAGAGAATTGAAGGATGGAGAAAAAAGGAGTACTTTATAGAATCCAGTGCAATGGTTGTGAAATGTGCTATGTGGGGGAAACGGGAAAGAGGTTGAGAGAGCGGATAAAACAACATAAAGATGATGTTAGGTTGGAGAGGGGGCAGAAATGCTATTTACAAACATATAAGAGACACGGGACATTTAGTGGAGTGAAGTGAGTGTTGGGAGAGGAAGATAGAAGGACTGTCAGAAAATGGAAAGAAGCAAGATTTATAGAAGTGAAAGGTGAAAAAGCGATGAACTGGAACGCGGGACTTAGAATTGATTGATGAACAGGGGGATAAGTTATTAAGGAGTCTTAAAATATAAATTGTATTTTTCGTGTAAAACGTAGATTTTTTATTTATTTATTTATTATGTTTAGTGTTCCTTTTATTTTTTGTATCTTGCTTTTTACTTAATTTTCTTATATCATTTTAAAAAAAATTCTACAGGACAGGGCTTATTTTGGGAACCAGATGGCTGTCTCACTAGAAATTGTGTTGTTCATGTGATTTAGTGTGTCTGATGACACCAAGTTGTAAGGTAGTTGGCGAAACCGTTACACATGTTTAGTTTTTGAATAAAATTTATTTGCTTTGCTCAGCTATCATCTTGGAATATTGTATATTCCTGGTGATTTGAAATTTTTCAATTTCTTTACCGACGTTTCTACTTCGTTCTCGCTAGGTTCGGATATCCACGGTTCTGTTGTATAGATTTTAAGTTCCTCTGTTTTTTCTCCGTTATGTTCATTAAGAAGTTGGTCGAAATAACTTTTCCACATATCGATAATTTATTCGGATCCGCTTGGAAGATCTCCGCGTTTATTTCTAATCTAGACTAGTCACCTTTCCGGATAAAGTTTACTTTACTACAGATATGATGGATTTTAGAAACGACTGGTTTTGTGTGCCCACCAAAATTGCCAACAAATTGAGAACATTTTGTAGGACTCCAAATTGTAACTTCTAGAATTTCTGTCTCCTAAACCGTAGGTGTAAAATGTTTTCATGTTTGAATTTCTGGGAACAAGCTAGCCTAAATTAATATGTCACATGACCCTTTTCCTATTTAAAATTCTCGAGCCTAATCCAAGATGGCAACCATAATTCTCATCCCACCACCAGATGTGGCCCTTCACCTATTGTCATTACCCAAAGGTTGGATCATATTCCCTCAGCGGTTTTATCACGACAAACGTCTTCGTGTCTTCATACCTATTCCTTACAATGTACAAATAGACACAAATCGATATTTCAGAAGAACCCTGTTCAAAATTTTCAAAAAGGTAGGGTCTATGGATGTCATTTTCTAACAAGCACATCCCACTCTAGTCGTTGATTTGCAATTGACCAATTGTCGCATAATTGTCGACTGATGTATTTTGTGCGTGCATAGTATTATATATAGAAACACAATTGAGCGTCCGTGGCTCAGTTGTAGAGCGTTGGCTTAGCATTCAGGAGGTCGTGGGTTCAAACCCAGCGGCCGACCATCCTAACTAAGGTTTTCCCAGGGTTTTTCCTCAGTAACGCCGGGGAAATACCGGAATCGTACCCTAAACTTAGGCCCTGGCCGCGACACCTTCTTGCATATTGCTTCCTCCTCTATCCCGGCCTGAGCCTTAGATGCCTAAAGGCCATAAATAAAATACAATTCGTTGTAGAAACGCAAGATTCATGGCGTCAGGGGAAAGGGGGTACCCAAAAGTGGTGGGTGGACTCCAGGCCTTCCTCAAAAATAGGCGAGTGGGCTTAGCCCTCCCGATGACACCCTGAATTTAATCCTTGCAAAAAGCATGAAAAAAATGTAAATCTTGTTTATCCGGATTTTCGTTTATGCTGAACGGGTTCGGTCCCATCAAGTCTGGATAAATGAGGTTTTAGTTTATGGTAAATTAGTGAATAGATGTAGTGGTTGCATGAATGTGGGACGTAATGCATAATTTTTCATATGTAGTAGATATGGAAACGTTTCACTAATTTAATGTCAACATATTCCGGATACTTCTCCCATTATTTTCTGTCGTTCGAACTTTTTTTTACTACTTTTTTCTTCTATGAAGCCTATGAAACTTCCTACAGTGCTACCTACTGTGGTGTGTAGCTTCCACTAGAGGGGTATGTCCTCTTTCCCCCTTTTACCCCTTCTAAAGATTTAAAATACCCCCTCCCCACCAGAACGTTTTTCCTGAAAGAAACGCTGTACAACGGGGACCGGTAGATAGCTTAATCGTTTGACAGATTATGTATATAGCTTCTCGCGCGTAATTTCTTTTCCTCCTGTAAAATTATACTTTTTTGAGTTGTTATTTTTCTTGCAGACGTGCAATATATGGAAACGTTTTACGAATTTAGTGCCAACATAATCCACATACTTTTCCCATTAATTTCTACGTCGCTCTTTCACGTGTTTTTCGTGACGATGCTATGAGATGATCAGTTGCTACGCAGCGTGGCGTAGCTCCCAATAGAGAATTTCGCTCTCTCCCTTTTTACCTCGTCTATAAATTTAGAATACCCCCAGAACATTTTTCGTGGAAGAAACACTGTGTAAAATGGATAGAATAGACCACAAAAGTCTTCCGTCAGATCCGGTTGGTTGTCATGGTAACCCGCCATGTTCAAGTCTAAACAACAGTGGTTGATTTATGTAGTTTCTTCGATAATAATAATTCATCATGGGTATGTGCTTTGTACCAGATTGCAAACGTTACAATGAGAGAGAGACATGTCGCTTTCAAAGGATGAAAACCAGAAAAAGAAAAAAAATCAGCCATTACTTCCACAAGTTACTGTCTACGTTTCTACCATCAAACTTACTTCACTGTTGTTTAGACTTGACCTTCGCCGCTGCTATGGCAACCAACCGGATATGGCATCAAGCCTTTAGTTCTCCATTATGAAAAAAGAAGGGGATACAAAAGCGATAATGATGTTCACGTATTGATTGTTTACGATGAATTTAACTTCATTTAACATATTTTTATAGTGTAATAATTTATAGTTTAATAATATTATTATTAATGCACTTTTAATTGTCACAAATGTATTCATATTGTCTTTTCCCCTCCCTGCAAAACCACGAACTTTTATGTGTAAGAAACAGTAGAATGCATATAGACAATTCCTGTCAATTCTTTCTGCCCAATAAAATGTACAGTCCTTTACCACTTTGAATTGTTTCTTATTTTTAAAAACGAATTTTTTATATATCCATGTACTGGCATGTTTTATGTTTTCGCAACAACCATTTCTTGGTGTGACAACACAAAACTACAGTAGTAAGGGGGTTGAGACAATTTCCAATCGTGAAACAGGTTAAGGTATATATTTTCAGACTGGAAGACTTCATTCACCGTTGAAAACTTGAAGTATATTGTGACGAATTGCCATTTTAACATGTTTTGACCGATTGTCGCCACAATAAATTAATAATAATTGATCGAAACACTAATTTTAGTCCTTTTCCATTTGCATTTCCTGAGTTCTTTCAGAGCAAAGATGTTGAGGCGAGTACATTACTACCAGTTATATATGTTTATTGAATTTTGAATGTTATTTATGGCCTTGAGGCATTTAAGGTTCAGGTCGGGATAAGGGAGGGGAAAGGATTCGGGAAGGGCCTATGTTGAAGGTGCCATGAAGGCATTTGCCTAGTGTGACTGAGGAAAACTCCTGGAAAAACCTCAGTCAGGATGGTGGGTCTCTTGAATCGAACCTATGACCTCTGAAATGCTACACCAACGCGATATTTTCCAATCAGTGTCTACATTTGAAAAAAGAAAACTAAAAAAACTATAATAAAAAAAAACAGCCTGTTTCAGGTTTTGATGCCTATTTTGACTTATTTTAGTGCCTTTTTACCTGCCTATTTCGATTTTTTAGTGCCTATAAATCCTAGCTTTATTCATTATGCACTAAACTCTGTTTTTTTTTTTTTAAATTATTATTACGATGGTGATGATGGTGGTGGAGGAGGAGGACGACGAGAACATTTTAGTGAGTTTTTATATATGATCTTGTTCACATTTTAGTTACTCTTGCCAAGAACTAAAATAATATTCATGTTAATCGTACATTCTATCCCGTACCCATTTCTGGCTGTCCAGTCGGTAACGTCACTGGCTTTGTATTGGCAATGGGGAGACACGAAGTCCCTTCAGCCCCACTGACTGAGGTTTTCTAGAGGTTTCACCAGGTGAATGGTGGTATGCTACATCAAGTAAGGTTCTGATCGCTATCATCCCCATCCCAGCGCCCGAAAGAATGATCGCCGAAGAACGTCATCTCAGACGGAACGGACTTTTGCCAAAACTTGGCAGTTTAGCCCTTAAAATGTTGTTATATGATAAAACACGGTCCAAGGTTAATGAGGAGTTGCTTTTCGAGTCAATTAGTAGCCTGCGATTTGAATTTGAATTATGCATTTTTTTATTTATGGCCTTAGGCATCTAAGGCTCAGATCGGCATAGGGGAGGGGAAAGGATTCGGGAATGTGTTGTCCAGGGACTAAGCTGAAGGTACCATCCCGGCATTTGCCTGGTGTGTCAGGAAAAAACCCTGGACATGCATCAGTTTGTGTGATCGGTCGCTGGGATTGAACCCACGGCCTCCTGAATGCTACGCCAACGCTCTACCACTGAGCTACGGCGTCTCGGTGCCTGCGATTTGAGCCAGTACATTTCGCAAGGTGAGCATTAAAAATAGTTTACTACTACTACCACCACCACCCCTACACACACACACACACACACACACACATATATACAAAGTAAGTGATGAAGAGACACAACTCGAGTGTTAAATTACTGGACACTCATTTCCATAATAAAATACATTATCAGTGAAGCAATTTAACAAACTGTTGACGTTCTAAATTTTTCTATCGTGCCTATTAGAATCTCAAAACTTCTCTAATAAAAAATTTAAGTCGGTATTTACGAATGTCCAATAGGCACAGGAACTCCGAATAAAAGGTATTATTCTTGATGTTCATCTAATTTCTAGTAGGATAAGCATTAGTGCGCTTTCCCAGCTTCGGTAGGTGAGAAGTTGAAGTCGCGAATAAAATACTATTATCTATATGTTGTTAATACTTTTAAAATACATAATTGTTGAATGCAGTTTTGAATCTCTTGTCTGCTATATAGTAGTTATTTTTAACATTTTTTTTCTCGTCTTTTATTAGGTTACTTCTTCATGTGATGAGCCATACACAGAAAGTTAAAATGCTAGCCCAGTGATGATAATAGTCAGTGAACCGAATGTTAAAAGTGTTTATGAACTTACTGCGTTAGTAAGCATTCCTTAAACTGCGAAGTTATCTCTGTGTCCACCACTCCTGTGAGGAGGGGAATAAAAATTGTCAAGATTTCACAATGAGTTCTAACAAGGCAGTTAGCCTTTTGGAAACAAACGCAAGCTCTGTAAACGGGCAGTCAGATTGTGACACGTCTGGAAATATAGAAAACGTTACAGGAGCTTTGCTTAAAACAAACAATACTGATGACACGAAGTGTGGAAAACGACAACAAAGCTTGAACAACCTTTTTGATTCATTTTTAACCCTAATGAAAAGTCATTGTAATGAAGGTAGCTTGACTCAGAAGAAACCTGAGGAGAAACAAACAAGTGAAATCTCTAACCATGAAAGTGTGATTGAAAATGATGTGAGACAAACAGAATCATCTTCATGCGCTCAGAGTGATGCTATTTCTGATCAAGTAAAGATCACAGAGAAACTGGATCAAACTGAAGAAAGTTCTGCAACAAATGAAAATGGTGTCAGTATTAAGAAAGCTGAAGAAAATGCTATTCTAAGCATTTTTGAACAGATTTCTGCACGAATGGCTCATGCCAAAACCCCTGTCGACAACAAGGAGATTGAATCGAGAGAAGAATTCATAGAAGAAGTGGATGTTGTTGATGCTAATAATCAGGATGAAAACGCTATTTATGAAAAAGGATTTATGGAAAAGGAAGTGGATATATTAATTCACAAAATATGTTCAAAGTCAGTGTCTATTTCAGAGAAGAACACACTTATATTACAGCTTTCAGATGGATGTTCAAAACAACCCGATTTATATGAAATAGCTGCCGATATTAGATTAATACAATTTTTTGAAGGATTGGTGAAGAAATACGGCGACTATGT
>JAGDQP010017688.1:1244-38002 GCA_022664845.1 Lepisma saccharinum | reverse complement strand
AGTTAGATATAATATTAGAGGTAAGGGGTAGAGAAGTAATTCGTCAGTGATCTGTCGTTAAAGTGTGATAAGAACAGTGTTTACCAAATTAAAAATGGTTTACTTTGAGTTGCGTTCAGTTTTTCCAATGTTTACTATGACAGGCTAAGTTTCTCGGCGGGACGTCATTCGTGTCGTTTGCTGTTGTTATGTTAAATTTTTTAGATAATTGTTTCTCCTTCTCCTCCAACATATATATTATTAAAGTTTAATTAACCAAAATGATTTCTATTTATCTTAATATTGAATTAAACATGCAAACTTTTGCTTTCGGTATATGTACTGTTTCGCTTAGGTTACGTTATATCGTTTTCCATATTCTGGGCTACACTTTTAGTAAGCGATGTCGAATTAAGAACTAGAAATGATTGCAGGAATAATGATTTAATTCTTGAGCATTTCATATCTGCGAATGTGTAAATATTTTGACAAAATTGCAGACCTCTTTTCCGAAATTTAAAAGACTAACATGTTAAAGTTATTTTAGATTCAAAATGACCGCCCAAAATCCAATCAGGAATCATTATAAAAATCATAATATTTCATTAATAACAATTATCATTGAAGTATACGCTAAAATGTTAAAATTTTGTTAAGGGGGTTCAATTTTGCAACTCTGACTTCAAATTCGTAACCAGCGATCCAAAAAACCATGAACATGATATTCATCTTGATATACAAGCTGTTTCACGAATAGGTGTAGTAAACAGGGGATGAAAGGGGTTATATTTTACTACAACTCTGACTTTAGATTCGCAATCAGTAATCCCAAAGGAAACCGAGTACAGATTCTGAGATCATTTACGCGCGTTTTGGACTTTTGTCCAGCTCTTTTGGAATTGGCCGCACTGTGCGATGCCACGGCTGTGGCAGAACGTTTTCTTAGAATTAGGGAGGTCGTGGGTTCAATTGTTTAATATTTTCACACATCAAATGTCAATATCCGAAACAGATGCTAAGCTTTCTTCTCTTCTTTAACTAGGTAGTCAAATATTTTGATTAATTGTGAAATTTCTAACGTACGAACTGCACTAGCTGCACGTATTTCGTATACGAAACACTTTCAAACTTAGGAGAACATTGCTTTGTACTAATCTGAATGACATAAAATCTAATTTCTGGTATAACGTGTTGGATATTGGCCGTTGCGATGATCGGGATGGGAATCAAACCTGGATGTTCAATGTTAAAACATTTCTAAACAGTACTTTTGTGCGTTTATACCTACGTATATAGCATAAGATGTGTATTAGTTACTTTCAATCGCATATTGATTACTATGAAAACACTTAGATAAACTAACCAGATGTTAATATTACATACCAGCTAATTTGTAAAATTTTATTTCAGTAAAATTTATGAGTCTGAAAAGAAAATAACTGCCTTTACTGTCGATAATTCTTGTCTAGTTTTGACGGTTTACAGTCACCTTATCTCTTCACTGGATATAACGTTTTTTTAATCATAAAAAATCCAACAAAATAATGATTTACGTTATTACAAGTTGAAACCAAATTATAACTACTTCTTTTCGAATGTTTATGTCATATTTATCCTTTTAAAATATTATGTTATAGATCATATTTATCGCTTTTATTTTACCTGATCAGGCTCTGAGAACTACTCATAATATTCATTTAGACTTGTGAAACGAAAATAATTATCCCAAGTTCTTAGAAAAGCATTTATTCGTCACGAATGGCAGTTCAAGAACATAAATAATTGCAGTCTTTAAAGACAAAAATGTCAGGCATCTCTTTTCTCCCTATAACTAGCACTTTTAAATTTAGAACTTACAATTATAAGAATTCATTGACACGAAAGTAATACACGTGGATCTTCTTAACAAGGGAAAGAAATTAAAAGTGTTCGTTTGCTCTTACTTTGTATGAAGGCTATTTTACATTATACAGTTGATCGTATATGAGCTATCGTTTGATAGGTGATATATATGAACCCTTGTACGAGAAATCATAAATATTATGCGGTGTTCGAACTATATTGTATGATTTCCCATACGGCTGATTGTATACCATCTATCATATGATGAATGAATGGATGACGATGAATTATTATGTAAACGGCAGGTATTAACCTTAAACCCTATTTTTTGTTTTTATAGACTTTTTTCGAGACAAGAATTAACTTAAATACCATAAAACGGATGAACTTCGCACGTTTTAATAAAGAGTTGGGGGATGCTTCATTCTAAGCACTTTCTGGCAATTGTACTATTAACTTTTTTATGTAATTTAATATTACCCATTGTTTTGCCTGAAAATACTATGTGATACGTTAACTAAGGTTAGGTTAGGTTAGATTGCATCAACTATGAAAACAACAGGAGTACAAGGGCCGTAAAGAGTTTTCAATTCGTCGCTAGGGAAATAAAATGGGGTATCTAGAAAAATTACAAAATTGAGTTAGTTCTGTGTTCCTCATAAGAAGATCTGTAACGTGGCCAAGTGTCCTATTTCTAAGGCCAATAGTTTCTGAGATACACAAAATATAAATGCTACTGCACCGTTACATTGTATGTCTTTGCTAAACTTTTAAACGTTTCTCCTGAAAAGTTAAAGGAAAATTAGGTACGTCAGTTTGCTTTCCTAGCAACAAAATTAGGAACTCTAATTTCATTATGAATGTACACCTAATTGTTACAAGATTAAAAACATTCTCAAAATAAATAAGATAGTTGCAATACTCTAACATATTTTTGTCAATCTCTGAAGTATGGCATTTTTTTTTTTTTTAACTTAAAGACTTCAAGGACTAAAGGAAGCCTCCAAAATAATGCAGATAGAACAGGATTAGACTAGCTATATGTCGCCTAAAGAATTTAGAGATGCCATTGTCAATAAAGTCTGTACAACTACTTTGTAAAGCTCAACACTATAATTAGGCCATTGCCTGTTGTGTTGTCACTAAATAAATAAATAAATAATTTAGGTGAATATGAAAACACAGTGACTTGAGTTTAAATTAAACGTACTGAAATTTAGGCTCAACATAAAACTAACTGAAAATCAGGTTTAAAAATTATAAGACAATAGGGCTAACGGTGAGACGCAAGCGGTAACTCAAGATAGCTATAACTCAAGAACTATGCATAATACCACACATGAATTTCTCTTGGCGAAATATGGTTTGATTGTTCTACAATATACCAAGCCTTCGTGGCGGCGGACTTTGGATTGGCAATATGTAGGTACCGATTCGAACCCGGCGGCCAACTATTCTGACTGAAGTTTCAGGGTTTTCCTATTTCGCCAGGTGAATGTCAGGATAGTACCTCAAGTAACGCTTTCCCCATCTTCTACCTACCGCACGGCATGTTCTACAGTATGTGACTTGATGTTTCTGTGGTCCTAGTTAGTATGATGACATCAAAGTAATGTAATGAATATGGGGAAAGAGGTACGTCCTACATTCTTATGCAACTACGAAACATTTGGGTTACATTTAAGGAAGGGGATGATTCGTTTAGAGATAGTCTCCAACAGTAAAATTAGCAATTTTTGGTGGAGGATACTAGGTACATATAAAAAATCGTGATGACCAAGCGTTGTGGTTCAACGAAAACGGGGACTGGTCTTGAAATTCAGAGGGACATTTTTCAAATACGGGAAGAAGTTAATAAAAATAACGTTTCTCCTATTTCCCCATGAGTCACACCAAGAGAATTGAGGAATGATCTCTTGAAGTTAAGCTTGGCTCACTACATTTCAAAATCCTTATTGCCAAGCACAAGTTAAACTTACGATGTTGTAAAGGCTTTACATGTGAAGAATCAGTGCAAAGTTTCAATCCAAAATATTGGTTACCGGTATTGTATACCGGAAGTTTTAAGAAGATACAACAGTAATTCATTGGCAATAAACAGAAACTTCTTTTAAAGTTTATGAATGAATGAACAAAACCTTAATAAGTACTTCCGGAAACGTTAATTTCTTTAAAAAAATATTATTTCCGTTTCAGTAATTTTAGGGTTCGAGAAAAATAAAAAACATGAAAATCTCCGATTACTTCCTGTACAGAGGATTAATTCTTGTTGTCGCCAGCCTTGTTCCTCTATTAATTCTGTGCCTCCAGCACACGCGAGATGAGAGGGAACAAACCATTAATCCGTTTCTTCCTGCCCTAACCCTATGACCGCAATTTCCTGGCTTTCTTAACAGCCCGCATAGAGCAAGCAAACGGTCAGATTTTTTTTTTAGACTCCACTTATCATTTCTACCATGATTCAATCCTGCTTAGCAGATAAATGTTATCCTTCGGGCGTGTCACTCTTTAAGTGTTTAAGCGTCAGATATACATTCATTCATCGTTCTGGTAGCTATTCTTCCTCTCAAAGCGAGGATGAGACATGATCAGTGTTACTGATCCACAACTAAAAGATTATGGAAAATCAGAAATAAAACAAGAGTTCTTAATTAGCGCATCGCGAGCAGTATTTGCTTAAACTACTTAACTAAACGTTTGCAACGAAAAAACTTAACTCGTGAGCAGTCGCCCTCCATATTTCTATAATACCCCCAAAGCAGTGATAAATCCAACGGGTGTCTGTGAAGAATGTCCCGGAAGATTATGTTGCATTTATCTTGCATTCTATAACTTTTATCCACATCATTAGATAAGCTTCACACAAAGTGAAAAAGAATAAGCTAATCTGTAGTTCTATCTATATAAATCCCTTAAGTTCCACAAATCGAGCCTCTTGGGTGGCGTAGTTCGTTACTTGCTCACCTGTAGTTTGCGCGGTCTCACAAAGAACACTCGCTAGGTGACAGAGACCGATTTTGATAAAAATTCGTATGTAGGTACAGTGTCTAGGTAAACCTTCACAGCCAAAAAATTGTAGGTGCTGTCGTCAACAAACAACGACAGGGGAACCCGAGAAAGATGGAACGTAGAGAGCAAGTAAATCGAATACAGAGTACGGAAACGCCTTTTCTTTTATAAACTGTTACATATATATATATATTTTGAAAGCAAATGGGTATTAATGGATACTGGATGCCGGATGGTATGACGACAATGACCGCCATCTTGACTATGCTTCAACATTTTTTAATAGTAAGTGAGTCATCTGACATCAGTCTGTGCTGGAATGTTCCGAGAAACCCAACGATGAAGTAAATTTTGTTATAACTCTAATCCTATACGAGAAAATGACACGTGAAATTGACCTGCAGATTGTGAGTCAAATGATGAAAAGAAAATTGTTGAAACAATTGAAGGAACGAAAATCAAACGGCTACAGAAGAGGTGCCGTTATGTCGGAAATTATGATCCACATGGTCGTAGCATGATGGGCATTATAAAGTTTTAAATACACTAACGGAAGATGAAGTCGCAATTTCAAGAAAGCGTAATGCTAGGTGAAAGTAACATTCTCCAGGTCAATTTCAGGTGTCCTTTTGTCGTACTGAATTAGTTATGTCAGAACTGACTTCATCTTTGAGTTTCTTGGAACATTCCAGCACAGACTGATATATTACATGACCCACTTACTATTTAAAAAATTGAAACATAGTCAATATGGCCGCTTTCAAGATGGCGGCCATTGTCGTCATACCATCCGGCATGTATCACATCCTGTCCAGTATCCATTAATACCCATTTGCTTTCGATATATATTAGAGTTTACAAGAGAAAAGGTGTTTTCCGTGCTCTATATTCGATTTACTTGCTCTCTACGTTCCATCTTTCTCGGGTACCCTTGTGGTTATTTGTTGACGATGGCACCTATAATTTTGGCTGTGAATGTTTACCTAGGCACTGTACTTACATACGAATTTTCATCAAAATCGGGCTCTGACACCTGGCGAGTGTTCTTTGTCAACTTCGAATCCCGGTGAGAGCTCAAAATTTTGGCGTTTACTCAGCATCGTGACAATTGGGGAGCTACTTACTTGAACTTGAATAAACAACCAGCGGGCTGTGGTCACGAAAGTCAGGCCCAAGACTGCGAAAAGGCGTTGCGCTGACCTCATAACTCTCTATTTGAATGTGATGCAGCCCTCTTGACAGGCCAGGGGACCTATTCCTTACAAGTCGATACGCGAACCTGATCGTAGACTGACCACAGAATAAAACTAGAAACTAAACTCCGCATATTACCCATAGTATCAACTTGTGATGCCATCTGACGGACTGGGTCGCCTTGTGTGGAATAAGTTCTCGTGGCACAGTGTTGCAGGATCAACATACCAAATATTGCAGACGACGGGCCAACACACAAGAGTCGCTAGTTTCGAATTATAGATGCAAAAATGTACTGTCGAAAACCGCGCTCTGGCTCACGTCACGACTTGTCGGGAATATGCTCCTTAAAGACCTGTCGTGCCCCTAGTTAAGTTTAGTACCGCCAATCAACTTTCCCCTATAACACAGTGCCTTACGCCTACCCTTACGTCGTCATTTCTATGCTATGTGAGGCAATGAAAAACCATCATCTGTTCACGTTGCTTAGGGACCTTTGGGCCATGCACCTTCTCCGGGCAAAGCATCAATTATCAACTCATTTTTGGACACCAGACAGAGATTGAATCTTTTATTTAGTAGCATTCTACCCTATCTGCCCAGAAACGATTCCTTATTAATTCAAGATGCTTTAAAAGTAATATACAACATGTCAAATTTGTCATAAAAAAAGACGAAACTTTAAAGCACTGAACAATGCAATTCATGTCGAATTATTTGGAAACTAAAACAGTAAGTGAATTACATAATCTAACTTGGCAAATATGTATTCAGAGTGTGGTTGAATGTTCCTTCGCAATAAATCGTTCGTTTCAATAAAGTCAGGATGTGCATGATTTAACCTCATTAAGAGAGCCAGAAGGAGAGAGACGGGTGGATTAACTCGATCCACGCGAGGACAATATAAAAAAATTGTGAGTGGGCTTCGTTTCAAACGGAAGTACGGGGGAGCCTTTTGTGCTTGTATCCTTCACGAGCAGCAACAGTTAAGTAAATCCTACACGATTGAAAATCACAAGTGTTCTTTATCTTATCGTAGAATTTTTGGTATACAGAAATATCCAAGAAGATCTTTTCTGCTTCGGAGCTCTGCAAGTTCAGATATAAATCCAAATAGCTTAGCAAGCATTACAGTTAATACGTGTATCGAGTATGTTTCGATCTATTAATTTCGGGTACATAATGAAATGCGAAATCAGAACTGAAGATACTTCGGGAGGACTTCAAAAGAATTAATGGTAATCGTCCAAAAACTATGTAACATCGAAAGTTATAAAAGGAAGAATGACCTAAACATTTACCCATTGAGCTATACGTAACGATATTGGAGTGCTCAAATAGCCGGACGCAAGAAGAAACATTTAACCGTGTTTATCCACTTTCGTCATAATTCGAAGTGTACCAAACTTTGAGTGCTAACTAACAGTAAGTTTTTACACTTGTCGCTCTATTGTCCGTTTCCTATTTTGTGTTTTACTTCTTAAGCGATGCATATTAACCCATAACACATTCTGCAAATAATATTCATGTTATTTGCAAGAATTAAAATATAAACAAGAAACGGACCACACAACAACAAGCGTAAAAAAGCGATTAGAACTTTGGTCTCCTTTAGATTAAAGCAGATGTGAACAAACAATATTAACTATTTCCACTTGTGTATCTGTCTGCAGATACTAACTTGGTTTCTAATGTAATAAACGCACTCCAGTAGGCTAAATTAGAGATCGTTGGACTTAACCATGTCGGCAAAGAATATATAAAATGAAGCTGAAGTAACATGTGATATTTTTACAGTGATTCGGTTCAGGAATTATTCATGGAACTAACGTTACCTGACAAGGGACTCCATAGTCTAGTGGTTAGAGCATTGGACTCATTTTCGCGTGGTCCCGGATTAAATTCCAGGCTGGAGTTCCACTTTTCGGCGTCCACCCACGTCGTGAGGCAAACTGGGGAGTCACGTGAATATAGACGTGACGACCACACTCGGTCTAGAAAGCCCCTGATACGCCTGTTCGTGGTTAGGTGCATGCAGTGCTGACCGTCATCCAGTTCAGTTCAATTCAGAAATTGTTGATCGAAACATTAAAGTCTCATTGATCGAAACGCATGTCAAATACACTATAACAACGGGAAGTATGATGTTTCTTATACTTTCTTGGTACATACCACTAATTTTACATAATAGTATGTTCTGTTAATGATCTCATGATTTGTCGACACTGATCTGTAATTTGCTTACTATTTGGAAGTATTGTGTCATCAATATTTTGTCAATTATTAGTGAGAATAAACTGAATAGTTCATTTATTAACTGATGTTTTGTATCTGATAAGTCTTGTGTTGTATCAAATTTTTGAAAATGTATTTCTTGTTTACGTTCTATATGTGCATTTCCATTTGCTTGAGTATCTTCCTCCGAGACTGAGTCTTCGTTTGCTGAGCTGATATATTTAATGCCTTGTCTTGCACAATTTTTATCTAGTTTCTTCCTGTGAAATTCGGGCCGATCTTTGTTTTATATTTAGGACTTGTAAGGTTAGGTTTCTTTGTTTTCTTTTGAGAAACAAGGAGTATCTTGCTCCTTCTTCTCAATAATAATATCTGAATTTGCTGCATGTGAATCATCATTATCAGGTGCTTTTGGGCTGTTATCTGAGTCTATTCTTATGTATGCTAACTTTTCCTGTACATTTGTTGTTGAAGTATTTGTCCTGTTTGTTACTGCCTGTGGGTACAAGGGTCTATTTTCCTGTAAGTTTTTTTTGTGAAGCTTGTCTTGCTTCTTTATACGTATGTTATGTTTTCTATTGCCATAATTTCGTAAATTTCATGTTGTAATATGTATTCTGGGCACGTAGAATGACCAGCCTGATCTGATTTAGATTGACAGTGTAAATACTTCATATAGGAGTGGTACATGGCGCTAGATGAAATTTTATTGCACAAACACCGCATTTTCGTTCCCCCTTGCACTCATTACCAAAATGTCAGTACCCTTTAAAGAGGTCACATTGGCGCCCTTTTCTAATTTTGGGCTTGACTGGGAATCGTTCCCTGTAAACGTGTATATACTCGGGCAACTTTTGTGTTTCTAAAGTAAATTCGATGAGTTTAGTGTCTACTAATGTAACTTAATTCTTAGCACCCTGAATTTTCTTTATTAATCGTTGTATGTTTACTATGGGATACTCGTACTTGGTATTAGCTTCAATTTCTTCATTAGTAACGTCTAAAGGTACACTATATATTACAGCATACCTAGGTTATGTATGATTTTCTTAGGCACTGTAAGCATCTTAGGTACTGTAACTGTGATTTTTAGCTTTTCTTGCACTCAGAATTACATATAAATGCATTGACTGCTTCCACATTTTGAAAATTTAATTTAACTGTTTGTCTGCCTAATGATTCAATCCTTGAAAACTTTATTTGTTGCTGTATCAGCTCTTGACTAGTCTTTATTGTGTTATAACCACCTAAATTTCGTTTTGCCTTGCTACTTAATAGAGGACCCATGGCCCCATATGGTTGCTAGGAAACAATAACAACTGTTTGTCTTGTACAACATGTCTCTCATTTGTGTTATGAATTTTCTTTGTTTTAAGTAACTTATTTTCTTCATCTTCAGGCAAACAAACCACTTTCTATTAACTTCCGTTTATTTAGTTTTAATCCTGTATTAGTATCTTTTTCATCTTCCTCCATACATATTAAATTTTCGTTAACTACATTTTCAGAACTCTTGCCTTGCAAATCAGTTCCTTGTTGAGTTTCCATAATTTCATTTTCTTCATTAACTTTCGTCTTCATAACACTAGCATTCGAAGAATCACTATTCATTGATTTTTGAAACCTAATACTAGTATTTTATCGCCCATTTCTTAAAAAGACCAACACTATTCACTTACGATATCACAGAGCTTAGACAACATCCCTAGACGCCATTTTTAACTCCCCTGACCGTCATCCTGTCGTCACTCAGGTGGATGCAGCTCCACCAAACGCGGACAGATGGTGTTGGCGTAGGCGTGGGGCAGGATCAGGGCCTATCGGCATAGGCCTGTGACACCAGTGGTTATTATTTTATTAACGTCACCTGACTGCATTGGCATCTATCAGCAATATGTTAAACTACGGTATGAAGAATAAAGGCTGATTTTCATGCATACCTGCGTTGCTTGCGATTTGGGTGAATAGCCAATTGAAATACATGTAGCACGTAGAACAGGTAATAAAACACGTACTTCAATTGACTACTCACTCTAATCGCAAGCAACGCAGGTTTCAAAGGAAAGCAGCTCTAAGAAAACTTTTCCAGAGTTGTCGGATTAGCGTAGACGGTGAAACGTCGGATTGCTGCCCGAGAGGCTAAGGTTCGATTTCCGCCCAGGTCACTTTTAATCTTCTTTTCTTAAAGAACTTTACTTTTATGGTTACTGGTTATCTTTTGAGGCTCCATTTTGTTGTCTTCTAGATTCAACACTAGAGCGTTAGTGAGCACAGGCGGGCTAGTGTGTCAGTAAATCTTTTTTATGTAACTGCTCGATTTCGACTTTCATTTCCAGATTTCATAAACGATTCATTGACATTGTATGTCAAGAGAACGCAGGCGGCTTAGTAGCCAGACATTTTTTTCCTTCTACGTGATTCAAAACTATCAACTCCTTCTGCTGACGTAACTTCTATGAATAATTCCTGCACCGAGTACGTCGTGTATTTTAAGGACATTCTCGCGAGACACACGTCCCTAATGTTAACCACCTTCAGTGCACTATCATCTATCAGCTGTGCCCAAGTGCGTGATGGACAACAAAGACCCATTTCGAAGCGTTTCCTGCCAAGTGGCCAACTGGTGTAGGTAGTAGAACGTCGGATAGCTGGCCGGGGTTCAAATCCCTCATAGGTCAAGTTATTATTTCATTTTCACAACACTGCTTTATTTTGTTAGTACCTACGAATTAGTCTATTGCCTCTTTTGTATTTTCAACGTTTTACACAATTCACGGAAACAGCTAAAATTAGGTAAAGTGAGGTTAAATTTTTTCATTATACGCGATGCAAACGACTAAGGGTCAGTTCTACAATCGACCGCTAAACTTCTAGTCAGCGCTAAGTTGAGGCCAAGTCTGATTTTGGCCAATGAGAGCACGCAAAATGAGAGTTGGCCTCAACTACTGTAGAACTGTCCCTAAGATCGCTGTTTCACGTCAAAACTGCTTACTCTTGTGCTAACGTCAGGGGCGTTACTCTTCCGATGTGGACGCTCTTTCTATGGTAATCTTTGCAATTACAGGAAAAAATCTTGTAATTTCTGAATGTTGGTAAGTTGATAAAGTGCTTCACTGAAAACCCGAAATGTCCTTGGATTATCTAATTAATAAATCGGAAGAGAACCGTAAGAAATCGCAACTATTCTAGTAACAATATCTTCCTACGCCAATTTCATATTAATTCATATTTAGTACCATATTTTCAATCTTGGCAGTGTCCCTGGACTCATCCAGTCAAATCGATTACAGGAAACTGATTCGATAAATATTTATGAGTGATTCAGATATACAGTAGACTATAGGTCTCCCAATTATTATTTTTTTCCTGGTATCCGAATTGATAGTAGGCCCCTACATATAATGTTGCAATAAAAATACTTTTACTGTCCAGATAGTTAGTTTATCATGAGTAAGACAGGACAGAAAGACATGGTAGAGTATCGGCTTTGTATTCGGAAGTTTCAGGGTTCGATATTAGCAGCCGCCAATTTCCACTGAAGGTTTTCCAGGGCTTTTCCTCAGTCACGTCAGGGAAATGCCGGGATGGTAGCTGAAACTTAGGCCCTGGTCGACTCCCCGCATCTTTTACCTACCTTATTACAGCCTCAGCCATGTCTAAAGGACATTAGTTGCTCTAGATAATTGTATGGAATAATTACAACAAAAAGTAAATAAGGCGTATATTAGCATAAATTCACATTACATCTTCCATGTTTTTTTTTTAAATTTCAACTAGCGAAGTATGCATATATAATACAAACACGCGTTTCTCTTGACAGCGTATCATCTCGTTCTGAGACAAAGATTCCAAAAGACCATAAATAAATTCAAATTCGTATCAAATCGTGGAGGTCCGGGGAATAATGGCTTCGGGGTCCGATCCTGACCGGAGTCCAGTAGACTTTAAAATTAACATATTAAAAAAAATATGAACTGACTGCGATTTACTTATCGAGTTGATTGGTTGAAACTACGGCTGTAGCACCAAGGATCTTGGAACCTAAACAGACCTAATCGAAGGGAAGTAACAATGATAATCATGAATCAATGAAAAGGAATATAATCTATTAAAAAATAGTTAGATTCAATCTTGCAGATTCAGTAAGACACCAAATTAATTTGGATCCGTGTAATAAAATATCGAACGAATCCACTTTGACTAAATATCAGTCTTAACATCGCTTGTAAGATCACTAAAACAATGCATTTAATCAGTAATTCTGCTATACATTTCCCTGTTTGGTTAGGTAGTTTCAGTAACGACTTCGCAGGTGACAGATCGATTTAGAAGGTTGTTATCTGAAAGGATCATATATTCAAGACTAATCAATATCGAATACTAATAGTTTACCAAGCAATTGTACGATATATTTAATCATAAAATCATGGTAAAATGTTGTTTCACTTAAGTAACTAGTATTACTCTCTATTCAATTGTTTTCCTCACTATTTCTAAATATCACATAATTGATGAAAATCACTGTAAACTGCGAGAAACGGTTTTCAAATGTGACAAGATTCCATAAGTTTTCCACTTTTTAGGTAGCAATGTAACATCTTAAAAAAAATCATTCATACTCTGATCTACTAACTGTTGTGTCTAATATGGGAAGAAAGCTCCACAATACTTTGCTTAAATCAACTAACTAGAGTTGCTGTAATTATTTTTACATCAAATCATATGTTACTTTACAATAACCAATTGGGTAACTCTTGGATATTATGTAGGATTTTTTTTTAATACTACACGTATTAGTACCCATAGTAGTACTTTATGGGTAGTACAAAGAGTGTCACTTCTTACTCTCGTTCTGCAACATTAGATGTCACAAATTGAATAGAATTCTTGACCATGTAATTGACCTGTAAGAAATCATATTTTTCTAACGGATTTCCATGCTGAAATAGAGCTTTATTTGATACAATTTTCAATGCAAGTCAGTGGTCGAATTGAAAGAGATGCTATCTCCTTAGCTCAAAGAAAGAAAATTAACCATCTCTCTAGATAGGTGAAACGAAATAATTCATTCATTGGATCATTTTGATGCACTGAAATCATCTTCGCCATTTTAATTTTAATAACATTTTAATAGTTTACTTGTATTATTGCAGTTTCACATTTTGTACCGTTGGACTATATTCTGTTTTAGAATTCTGCATAATGAAATTCTCAGAAATGTAATAAATTTACTAGTGCCCAATATCAGCCAAAACTTGAGTTCTACTACTTCACATTAGTAATGTGTATTGATGTTTATGGATTTTGATATAGTTTCCATCGAAGTTAATAAGGTGCTGAATGCATTTATTGTTTAGTGAACAGGAAACTATTATTGTAGTTGAATTTCGTCTGTAAATATAAATGAGATGATTTCGATATTTATTGTCAACTGTCACTTCATTATTTAGATATTGTATATTTTAGTTCTAATTGGATATAGCTCATTCTTATAATTTATGAGTGATTGAAATATTATCATCTTCGCCCTAGAACTGCAGCTTTCCAACAGGTAATCAATAGTATTAGATGATCATCACTCGAGGTATATTCGGTTGGCTTTTAGATACTCCCCGTACTTGAGCCAACATTTATAGTAACCTTTTAGCAAATTGGAGCAGATATTAGTTGTCATATGAAGATGAATTCCCATATACAGAGTAAGTCTGGAAGCACTCAATGTGAATTAGCCAAATGCTGAATCGTACATGGAGAGGTGCGATCATTATTGTAAAGAACAAGGTATCACTGTAGATAATAAATTCAGTACCTTATTAGCAATTATAGGTGGTGAAGCATATGAAATAATGAAAGATACTTTTCCGTCAGAAATGTTGATAGAAAAAAACTATGCAGAAGTAAAAGATAAGTTGTTTAGCAGCAAAACAAGCAAAATTGTGGAACGTTATGTTTTCCATTTAATTAAGAAAAGTGAATTTCAATCAATTGCAGATTATGTCAGGAGTCTAAAAAGACAGCCAACTAAACGTCAATACGAAGATTATGTTAATACTATGATGAGGGACCAATTTGTTCTGGAAGTTCATGATGAGGCCACGCGCCGCAAACTTCTCAGTGAGCGCAAACTTACATTCAATAAATCAATAGAAACAGCATCAATCACAGAACATGTGAATATGATTTAGTCGTCATTACAAGCAAATAGTACCGAGTGTAGTAATTTCAACCTCATAGCACAATATACGAGCAGGCAGTACTTTCAGAAACGTGATATATAAGGTCACTTTTGACAACCTTCAGTACGTTCTCAAGTTACCCAGCTAGAAGTATCATTTCTTAGTCAGAAAAGTTGGTTCAATCTTGTATTTTTTTATGTAGAAAACATCTTTCCAAAAGGGTCTTGCTTATATTGTTTCCCAAGTACATTATAAATACAAGTTGTAGTTCAATATCCTTATTCATGAAATTCCTGTTTGATAAATCTTTTCGTAATTCATTAGTTATCATGAAATTATCGATATTTTAAACTCCAGTTCATACACCGTATTACTCGAACATCACAAAATCTCTTATTATTTATCCTTTTCTAAAGATTCTTCTTTATAAAAAAGAAGTAATAATTAACTTAGCTCAAACCATAAGGTTTGTCCTGACCGTGTTTATGCTATACGTATACACTGTACACTAAACATGTAAACCAATATTTTACATTTGTAAACCGTTCCATATGTCCCTTCTTAATAATAAAAATATATGCACGAATATATATATTTAATTTTCCTAAACTAAGTTGTAAATTGATCAAACTTTTATTATTATTATTCCAATGTTTCATCATCCTCGCCTTCTTCTTGTATTTCATAATCAGCTTCTTCCTATGGTTCACTATCATCATCATTTCCTTCTTATGGTTCATTCATCAAAATCTCCTTATGATTCATTATTATCATCTTCTTAAGGTTCATAGTCTTCCCCTTCTTATAATGGATAGTTATCATCTTCTTCTTCTAATGGTTTATTATCATCTTTTTCTTCTTATGGTTCATTATCATCATCATCATCTTCTTATGGTCCATTATTATCATCTTATTCCTTTGCTTGCAATTAATCATCATCATATACATTTTCATTTCATCATCATCACCACCTTTTTGTTATTCATTATAATCATAATTTTATTATTGTTTGTTATCATTATTTTCTTCTTATGATGCAACATCATATTCCTGTGGTTCATCATCATTATCGTTTCTCTTTCTTTTATTTCATCTTCATCTTCTAGTTCTTCTCGTAACTCATTCGCAGCCTCTTCTCTTTCTCGTCTTTGGACTTCTGAACTTGTCTTAGTTCCAGTTACTTCTTGAATTTCATATGTGAAATCATTTACTTCTTCTCTTTCCTTTCCTTCCTTTTTTGGATTTTAGTTCCTGCTCATATACTCATATACAAACTCTCTTGGCTCGATTAAAAAATGTGTATTAGCACCCCGTTCACCTCCTTACCTTCTGTGAAATATTCCACATTATGGCTTGCGAATTTAATCTTTCTTTTAGGTACATTTCCACGCATCAACTTGGCTATAGAATATTCATCTTTGCTTGCCTTATTTCATTTTATCTTGCTTTGGTCCTTTTCAACATGTTATCATTTCTATATAGCCTGATGAGTCGGTAATTTGTGTAATTACGTACATACAAGTATTCTGGGATTGCCCAATTACTTATTTGTTGTATTATGTAATACATACGCATGTTTCAATTTCACTCTTTTGTAGTTGTTCCTGCTTCACATTTCTATTCACGACTAGCTTTTCATTTTGTTCAGCTATATGGTTCTGTAAAGAATGAATATTATATTCATCTTTTGTTCCTAATGTAGTCAGATCCTCACTCTTCATATGCACTTATTATCCATCCATCTTCTTATCCAAGCAATTAACAGTTTTCTGTAACTCGTCTACTTTATCTATTTAACTATTTTTATTGGATTCATACCTTTGATTCATTTGCTCCAATTTACTGTTCTGCTCCACCTGGAAGTTTTGGTCAAAATTTGGTCCCATTTGTCGTCTATATCTTCAGATTCCACATAATATCATTGTGACTTTCATCATTACTTGATGCCATTTCTATTGCAACTTCTGTTTACAGTTTTCAGCAAAATCATGTAATGGTATGTATCTCCGTACCACCCAACTACATATAATTAACATTTCGTTCTACCCCGAAAACTGATTATCGCTAAATATATGTAAGGTCACTTTTGTCAACCTTCAGTACGTTTAATTATCTAACTTAGTCAGCTAGAATTATAATTTCTTAATCAGTACAGCTGTTTCAATCTTACATTGGTTTATTTAGAAAATCCATCTTTCCAAAATGGTCTTGTTTACATTGTTGACTAAGTACATTATAAATACAAATTGTAGTTCAATATCCCTTAATTATATATTCATGAAATTATTATTTGATAAATATTTTCGTAATTAAGTAGTTTCTATAAGAAACTCACCAAATTACCGATGTTTTAAAATTCAGTTCATTTTATTATTTTAGATAACATCGATTGATTGATATATTTAATGGCGGTACACTATTCAGTCATACAAGAGCGATGTACTGTCTTCATAGTAATTGTTCTCTTCATTTTCAGTTCCAGATCGGAACGAGCGGGTTCTGTATTATGTTTCAACATTGTTGAGCTCTTGTAATTGTTGTTGCTCAAATTGGGTAAAATCCTGAGATGTTAGAAGTTGAATTGGGCAGATAGAAATATCCATATAGTTGGTAACTTATCCACTTGGACTCATCAATTTCCGCAATAGAATTGGGTAAAATCTTGAGATACTAGTGATCAAATAGGTTTATGTTTGATATCCATAAGTTTATTAACTAGATTGCTTATTATCTTCTCAGATGTATTTATAACATTTTATTTGGAGTTCTTGAAGTGAGATGATAATAGAAGTCTTTTTATCATATTTACTATTTCCTAATTTGTTTTGAATTCACGCAGGAGGATTTCCTTGAAATCTTTCAAGGTAATCTTCCGAAGTTTTGAAAGAAATTGTGTAGCAAATATACTACTTGTCTGATAGGATTCCATATGATGTTATATAAGCTTTTTGGTTTTGGAATGTTTAGTTTATATAATTCTTATATTAAATAAAGACTTCCTATATTTTTTATAATTTGTACAGTTTTTAAGTAAATATGGAATATCTTGTGTGATTTTATTACATTCACAGTCTGGTGAATCTAAAATTTGTAATTTGTATAAGTGACCATTTAATCGAGTATGAATAGTTCTTGCTCCCATTGTGATAATTATTTTAATGGGGATATTAATTCCTGTGAACCATGGTTTTCTTTCGTTTATATTATAAAACCATTTAAAGATTGAGTTGTACTTTTTATATCTGCAGCGAGTTTTATCTGCCAAGAATCCATGATTTATTTTTGAAGGGTTGAACATATATATGACCAATAGATTCTTGTGGTTGTAATTTTAAGGATATGTCTTCTTAACTTCGAAACTCTGTCAGCTATATCTTTGTCGCTGTAACATGTTGTGCGATGGTGTGTAGGTAAATTGAACATCTTTCCCCATTATTTATTTAATTCTAAAAGGTAAAAAAAAAACTAGACGATGTGCTTTGTACATTGATCTCTAAAATCTCTGGAGTCCCTGTTGGAGCCTGATAAAATTAATATCCTCTTTTTGTTCAGTAGTAAACTATATGCAAACTATACGGCCCCTGACCGTGTACACTAACATTTCAAACCTAACAACGTTTGCAGACCATTGCGGATTCCTAGCGTGTGGCAACTAAGGTTCCAGATGAAAGCAAGGTTACATTACGCAACTTACCTTCGACAGGAAATAATAAGAATACAGCTGAGGTAGGGAAGAAAATTGTAATGTAGCGTATGAGAATAAAGATTTTACGAGTATTGAACACGATATTGAAACATTATAATAAAGCTATTTCTTTATACCCTACTACCATCATATATTATAACATTGCAGCAGTACATTATGAGCAGCAGAACTATACAGAATGCATCTTACAATGTGATTTAGCAATTGATATCAGCCAACGAAATATGGCAGATATCAAATTGATACAGAAAGCACGCAAGCGTTTGCAAAACACTGTACTTAAAGGACAGTGGAAACTGGGATCATGTTAAATATGATGTGTCGAAATTATCGCAGTATGTGACAGTAGATGTTCCACAACGTTCAGACAAGAGTAATTCTGTTGTATATATGAATACAATTGAAACAAGAACAGACTTAGTTTCGTCTGTAGAAACGTATGTGAAATCGATAATTTTACAGAATCCTTGTTCAATACACAGAGCCCAAGTAGACTTAAAAATACTAGTAATAAAGAATGTTGCTAGATCTAGAAATATTGCAGCCAATAAGAGGATTCAGGATGTACCAAATGAGCAAAAGGAGCATGTTAAAGTTCACAGAACAGTAAGAAGACACAAGAAATCGGCGGATAAGGAAGGAAAGGATATGCAAACAATTAGTAAGTTGGATTATGGTGCAGTGTTGAAGTAATCAGAATTTCTTGGCAATAAAATCTACAGTGATCGATGTAATTGATAATGGCTATACTGATCTGGCTGTGATTTATTTGGATCAATATAAGAAATAGCATAGTTCCGTAATGAATATGTTTGTTTCGAACTGGTACTGAAGCAAGACATTATAGGTAAAGGTAAATATATTACTGTGTATGAGAATAGTCCTACTTTATTGTACAAGTTGTTTCGAAAATCTTTGGAGTCGAATGGAACTGTAAACGAGGTAGAACAAGAATTTTTAAAAGCGTTGATCAGAATCAATTATTGAGAACACTTTGTCAGTTTAAGTGGAACAAGCTAAAAGTTTAGTCCTGAAACTGCAGGCAGAGAGGATGCTAAGGTGGCTAACACGAGTTTGAGTGGTAAGGATACATACAAAATGGTGTTTCGGAAATATTCTGTGATCCCTGGCAATAGGAGTTATATAATTATTATTATTAGCAACGTTCGGAAGTTCATGTTATCGGAATTTGTAATGTATATTGACATTTATGGATTTTTATATAGATTGTGTCGAAGTTGATAAGGTGCTGAATGAATTTATTGTTTAGTGAATAGGAATCTACTATTACAGTTGGATTTCGTCTGTAAATATAAATGAGATGATTTCGATATCTATTGTCAATGGTCACTTCATTATTTAGATATTGTATATATTAGTTCTAGACTGATACAGCTAATTCTCATAATGTATGAGTGTTTGGAATATTGACATCTTCGCCCTAGAACTGCTGCGTTCCAACAGGTAATCAATAGTATTAGATGGCCTTCGCTCGAAGTAGGTTCGGTTGGCTTTTAGGCACTCTCCGTACCTGAACAAACATCTATAAAAACCTTTTAGCAAAATGTAAACTTGAAATTCGGTAATTAAATTCTTAGATAATGTATAACTTTTAAGTTCATGTAATGTTCTGCTTTGGTTAGCTTTTATGGTAGGACAAACAACAGATGTGGGGCCGCACAACTAGCACTAAAACTGAGTTTGAATGTGCCAACCATGCCATTCCCCTAGTTATTGTCAATTCAACCACTGATCCAAGGTAAGTATTATACTTAATACAGTGTTAGTTACGGTACGCAACATTAGTTTATGACTGAATTTTTAAAGTGTATAAAGTATTCTCTGTGCAAAGGAAGAGAAACTTCTGCATGATGTAAGAATGTATATTGAAAACTTATTTAATAAATAAGTAAATAGATACTCTCACTTTCATATGAGGTTACTACTGCGTAGAAGCCAATATAACAAAAGACGAATATGCAGAATCCTTGACATGATGTAGAAATTCTTGATGCAACATAGAAAATTAACTTTCTTGCTTCCGTGCGTGTGAAATAACTGAAAACGCCATGTTTGTTGCCAACATCCATTTCCTGCTAAGTTGATTCCTTGTCTTCAGACATTTATTACATCGTTGACTCCAAGGTTAAAACTATGCGACCTTCGACCTTCCTTGACCACTTATTTTTCTTGTTTTTAGTAACACGATATTCGCGGCAATAAAAAAATAATAAAGTTCTTGCAAAAACTTTCGCCTTTGTTTAAAAAATTCTTAAACGTCATCTTTTCCACATGACTGTTGTAAAAAAGATAAATATTTGGTGTCTTTGTGTAGGTAATCCAATTGCTCCACGAATCCAATGAAACATCAGATTAAGTGAAGCAAAATCAACTAAATACAAAAGATTTTAGACCTGCATTCAGACCCAGAGTTGCTGGTCCAAATGCGGCAATGCAGAACAGACCATATTGTAGAAAGTGAACAGTTTCAAGAATGAATGTTACTCTGCGTAGTGGATAACTATGTAGTTACAATTAGACGTTTTCTTTTCTTAATTAACGTGTATATAACTTAAGAACTTTTTAGATAATGGAAAGTAAATGGACACCATTTAAAAGCTTAAGGTTTCTGTTAACTTTTCAGGCTTTGGTTAAAGGGTACATGGTTGAAAGTTTAACTAAATTTGAATGGTAACGCAGAATGCGTAAAGACAATAATATATCAGATAGTTTTAAGATTCGCAGCGGATTGAATTTTGCATTAGAATATGCGAATATTAAAAAAAAAGAGAACAAAAAGGAGCTAGCATTCAATGTATTGAACCAATAGTTGGTATACTCGGATGATGTAGACGTCAAAGGAAAGGATACACTACAATCAAGGATGTAATTTAAATTTTTAACTCTTCGTTCGATGTAACGAAACATTTCGCTTACTATCCCATATACCTGCGTATTGAATAAATTTTAGGTGGGTATACAGTGATGTCTAAAAAATATAGGTGGGTATACGCCGCATACCCTCCATTACATTCCTGACTACAAAGTAACACTGCTGTCTTAGTGGAAGCTTGCGATGAGATAGGTCTACAGGTGAACATAAAGAAACAAACAAAATAGACCTACGTACGTCATAACAAGCTGAAACACAGAATATGAAGGAAATAGATATATAATAATGAAGAATGAGAACATAGAGAAAGCAAACTAATTTTAATACTTGGTAACATATATAACAAGCAAAAACGAGGTCACGAAAGAAATAAAAATGAAAATATACAGAACGGTTATTCTGCCGGTAATACTTTACGGTTGCGAAAATTGGAGCACGACCCTAGCAGATGAACATTTGGAAGCTTCTAGGACATTTAATTTGTAGACTCTATATTTTACGCTTTAGATAAAAACGGTTTCATTCCTTCAGTCAGGGATTCATTGATCACTCATTCATTCAAAAATTGTATGTGAATTTCATTAAAATGTGTCTCATGTATAACATAATTCATGCAATGATGTAAAACGTAAGTGCATTTTCTAATTTAATTCAGTGCATCACTGAATGCCATTCATAATTCATTCAGTGCATCACATATGAAGACCACAGGAAAAAAAAAGTGCTGTGTTCATTTTTGGGCAAATTGAGATGTTTGCTCTTTGAAGGGTCTTTATAACAAATTATAATACAAGAAAATGCATAGTATGCAAGGGCGCCGATCCCGAAGGGGGGGGGGCTGCCCCCCCCCCCAAAAAAAAAAGTTGAAGAAGTCGGTTCTCCTGTTTCTACAGTACATGGTCATTCGTTTTCTCCTTCTACTAAGTTTATCTCCCTTTGCAAAATCTATTTTATTGATAAATTCCTCCCTGAATCTTGTGTGCTATAGTACTTATATAAATTACATCACGTATCATATACCTCCAGAATACCCCCTCGACTGGCTAAAGGAGTTAATTCGTGCATTGCTTGTGTTGTTTCTGGAGTTTCGTGCATAATATCGATAAAGACCATTTAGTAAAAAAAAGAAAGTAAAGAATGAAAGAAAAATGAAAACGTATTTTCTGTCGTTTATCCCTCGGAACGCCAAGATCGGGTCAAAAATTACCCATACAGTCAAAATATTATTTTTGTTCATTAGGCACTTATGGAAGAGTGAAATTCTGTGTACTCCGCATCCTGTCAGCAATGTTATCACTTCATTTGCAAGAATCAGAATTCAACAGATACGGTGTGCTTTACATGTGAGAGTGAAAGAGGAAGGTAGTTTGATTCTGATAGTTTTATATGTCGTATTTTATATGTGTAAATAAGTAAGAGACTCATGGTACCTTTATTTTTGTGCAGCCATGAAAATGGTTGCAAGGTTAATATGATGTATTATTTTTTTTTCTGTATGTTTCATTATTTTGTAGTATACAGAAAAAATAAAATACAATACAATGCAATAAATACTATGCAATGAATACACCCATACTCTAAAATACTTTGATTTTGAACAAGTACTTTATTTCATACGAGAAATATACATGCTTCGAAAATGACTCATCAAGACGTTCCGTGAGATGAAATTATCTTGGCGTTCCGAGGGTTAAGGATAATTCATCGTGATTTTGTCATATATAAATATAATTTAAGAAAAAGAAATATCTACAAGAAAAATAAGCGACAAGAACTAACACAAAAGTAGGAGTAGACTTGCACTTGGAAAATATCCTTCAAACTGCTGTTTGGATGCAATTATTGTTTGCCGTTAATACCGTAATTTTGAGTTTCTAATACAACTTATAGATAGGGAAACTATATACAGCGGAAAGAAAAGTACTTGGACAAGTTCGACAAAGAGGAGATCAGACTATCACACGTAAAACATGGACCATTCGAATCTCTTACCCTTTTATGATAATTTGGATACCTTAGATAGAATACTTAAGAAATAACTACCACTCGATAAACCTGGAAGGTAACAGGTAACGAAAGAGTGACGACTACGTACATTCATCGAACAAGAACAACAACAACAACAACAACAACAAAAGTCTTTGGACAACCCAATACTAATCTCGAAATAAATGTTCTAGGTATCCTTTTGTGTACAAGAGCTGTCTACTTAGTGTATTGAAGCAATCCACACGGTGTCAGGCAAGCCAAGCTTGTTGGAAAGTCATGCTTTACCGTTGGATACATCATAAAGCAACGTAAACAGAGCAATTATTGCGGAATAGAATCAGTTCTGGCCAACCAAGAAAACTAACTGCCCGGAATGAAACTTACATTCTTAATTCTGTGAACAATACTCAAAGAATTAGTGCTAAAGGTTTGGCTACTTCACTCGCCTAGAATATGTAAGTTAATGTTAGTAATTCATTGAACAACCCAAAATTCTTTGAAACAATTGGGATTTAGAAGATGTGTATCCAGGGTATGAATACTGGCCACTCTATTAGTAATTACACAACCCCAAATCTTAACATTTTTATCAGTTAAAACAATGTTCTGCTTTCTGCAAGCTTCATTCTACTTTCGCCACACGTCATGATATCCATCACTACAATACAAGTTTATCTTAATCTCATCCTAGGAAAACAATAAACTTTTTCCAAAATTCCAGGCACTCATATTGATATTTCTTGGAAAATTAGAACTTCTTCTTTCTGCTTTCTTCTGATATGTGTGTTTTATTTCTGATTACACATCTTCTGAATCCCATTTTCTTTGTTCACATATATACATCTGTAACATTAACTTGCATATCCTAGGCAAGTGAAGTAACCAAATCTTTAACACTAATTCTTTGAGTTTTCTTCACAGAATGAAGGTTTCATTCCGGGCAGTCAGTTTCCTTAGTTGACCAGAACAAATCCCCAATAATTATTCTGTTTTATGTTTCTTTATGATGTATCTAACGGTAGAGCATGGCTTTCCAACAAGCTTGGCTATGTCTCAGTCTGACCTTTTACCTTCAGCACGAAATTTTAAATTAAAGTGAGCAGTTCCAATGTTGTTCAACTCAATTTGTTCCCCATGCTGCTTCTTTATGCCTGACACGGTGTGAATTGCTTCAATGCACCACGCAGAGTGCTCTTGTACACAAAATAATTCCTAGAACATTTATTTCGAGAGTAGTATGGGGTTGTCCAAATACATTTTTTGCCATGAATTTACGTAGTTATCTCTTGCACGTGTATCGAGTACTAGTTTTTTCTATAGCATTCTATCTAAGGTATCCACATTATCATAAACAGGCAAGAGATTTCGAAATGGACCACGTTTTGCGTGTGATAAGTCTGCTTTTCCTCTTTGTTGAACTTGTTCAAATATTTTTTTCTCACTGTAGGTGAGACAGAAGTTTCTTGAACCATGCCTGTCGAGATCGAGAACCGAGAATTTAAAAAAATATATATTTGTCAAATAAAGCAGTAGCGCGGCGGAAGGCTGAGCTGGACAGAAAAAGAACAACCTTTGAGAAAGCTGGATAACTCCTCTCCATAGACTAACATTAGTTTGTTATTTCCTAAGTTGATTTTCTAGTAACAGCAGGAACTTTGTTCTGATTTGTTAGAACATAATATGCTTTAGTGATATTTGTAACGGTTATACAAACATTGTTAAATTCTGTAATAGCTGGGCTTGGGAAAGCCTTCATAACGGCTATATGTATACTATTATATGTGTTTTTTTTTTATGAATATACAATATTTGGCAAAATCTGAATTGGATTTGTCTCGTATGTGCCTTCTTACACCCTCACCTGAAAAAAAAAAAATATCAGAATGCCCCCTCCTCCCCGCCCCCCGAAACTTACAGAGAAATCGGCGCCCTTGATAGTATGTTTATTAAATGCAAATCTTTGATGTGTAGCTTTACACAATGTTAAATCTGAACTTTTAAAACGCTCTCCTGTAAAAACATGAAAATGGACAAAGCATGTGGTTTTCCTGTGGTAAATAATATGCAATGTTATTCCTGTATCTCATGTATCAAAATGACTATGGCTGAATCAGGTACAAAATTTAATTAAGACTTTACTTGCTTATTCATTTATCAATTTGCTTATGTGAATGTACTTGTTGTATCACAAGTACGAAGAGTTCTTATGTAATAATTCTTGGTAATATCACAAGTTGATATTTGCTTTTTACTTAGTTAATTCACTAATTATTAATCCCCTATAGTTGAGTATAACTCATGTTTTACTGCTGTCATGATACTGTGTATAGAGTGTGAAATTAATTACTGTGTAATATTAGATTAATACAAGGTCTGTCCAAAAAGAAACCGAACTTGTGTTTTGTAGCATAGAAAACAAGTAATTACCTTCAAATGACTTCATCACCTTCAAAATAATCACCAGAGGAGGCCATACACTTTGGCCAGCGTTTGTACAGGTCTTGGAAACACTGTTGATAGTAGCTGATGGTAAGTGTTCTCAAAATTCACGTAACATTTAATTTAAGGTTGGCGATATCATCAGATGTTCGTCCTTTCCAGCCATCTTAAGCTTGGGAGAAAGGATAAAATCAGCAGGTGGTAAGTTCGAAGAATACGGGTTGTTATTGATCACTGTCACTGAATGAAACCAAATCCTCACGGCACTCTTTCCTGTTGCCGTTTTGTCCTTGTTTAAAAATGCGAAGCACAAAGCGAGCACACACCTTCCTCATTTGCAAGTCTTCCGTTAAAATTGATTTACAGCTTTCTTTGCTGATATGAAGCATGTCTGACAGTTGCTGCGTGATTAAACGTCTACCACCTCTCACTAATCCACGAACTTTCTTCATACTGTCGTCATTCCTTGATGTTGAAGGGCGTCCTGATCTTAGTTTATCCTCGATTCTGTCCATCTTTGAACTGATTGTACCACTCATACACCTCGGCTCTTGATAATGCTGTATCACCATACGCTGCCTGTACCATCTGTAACGTTTCGGTGAACGATTTACCCAATGCGTAACAAAACTTCATGTTGTAACGTTGCTCGATCTTGGTACGCGTATTTTGTACGCCGCCTGCACACGACCTGCATCTGTCGCACGCTCGCACCGATACGGACTGCCTGTAACAGGTGGCAACATGCACTGACGGGAAGTTTAGATATAGTGTTACCAGAATACGGCACCTTTTTATTTACTTTGGTTCTTTTTTACAGTTCGGTTTCTCTATGGGCAGACCTTGTATATTCATTCTTTCTTTTCATCTAATCAAGTGTAATTTGTCTATTACATCTATCAAGAGACTGTACATTTTATTTATTCATTCATGTTTTGATATACGTGTTTATGTATTCGATTCTAATCGAAGTATCGTTAAAATTACCTTAAAATACATTAAAAGCAAGAGGAAAACAGCATTCCTGAATGTGTGGAGTGGATCTCTCTACCTTCTAATTTGACAAATCAACCATCTTAAATTCTCTCCCAGAATCTAATTTAGGTTTAGAAAATACAGGGGCTAATAAAATTATTATGTTAAGGAGATTAAATTCCTCCTCACTTGTTTAGATGGTTTAGAAAATATGCACGGAAGTAATTTTCTGCTGTCTATCAGCAATTTGCTCTATTACGTGATTAATAACTATATGCTCCACTACGTGACGATTAAAGAAGCATACCAAAGCGTTGTCTTGCAGTTCTTGCTGTAGCCTAGCTGGTAGAGTATCGCATCGCTGGCCGGGAGGTCGGTATTTTACATTTTTATATTCTTTCTTTGTTTTCAAAGAACTTTACTTTTTTATTCGTACTCAACTCCCTTCCTTATGCATTTTCAACATTTTACGGAAATAAATAGGTTAGGAAGTCAGGTTGCAAACAGTACACGTTTAACACGAGAAAAATAGCTCACTCCCTGTGCTTCCGTCACTTCCGTGCATTATACCTATACGAAGTCGCTCGATTTCAGATTGCCAGAACTCATTCTTCCAAAAAAATCACGAAAGTACGTCAGCACTTCCTCCTTTGCAGTAATATCACTCGGAAAACCCTTCATAGCTAAGTGGTGAGAGCGTCTGATCAGTCACCTGTGTCCTTGTGAACCCGAAATCCGGTCACCTCAACTTTTTTTTTAATAAATCAACCTTTTTAATAGTTTTTTAAAGTTAAAAACTATTGGTTAGGTTAGGAAAGTTAGGTTCGGTTCTTTTCTTTTATTTATACGCACTGGAAACATTGATTACAAAATTCACTTAGAAAATCATGTGATTTTTCAGTAAAATTCACTTAGAAAATCATGTAATTTTTTAGTTTTCTTGCAGTCGTTTACGTTTTACACAAGTATAGATGACATCACTTCCGGGATGTTACTAGGAAGAATGAGTCGTCAGATTGCCACGTAACTCACTTCAGTGTTGGCAAGTTCTTCAAATTTTTGTTCTTAGAATTTTTTTATCGGCCATTTTGTATGAATCTAAGTTTACGTTGAACAAATTTGTTATTAACACTATTAACAGATAAATAAAATGTGTTTTGTTTTATAACTGTGCCTTACTAAGTTCCGCTGACGGTTCTTTAATATACATTTTTAACATAACCATGTTTACTTTTATTATTTTGTTTAAAATGTCACTGGTGTTTGTTCGTTGTCAATTTATTAATCAATTGTTATTCAGTAACTGAGGACCGAATAATACAATTTTGAAAGTTATTAAAACTATGTTGCAGTTTCAAAATTATATTAATTTCCTGTTTCCATTGTGCATAATGTGTTAACTTACGACCCATGCGACTAACTTTGATGCATTAGCTCATCTTCGAACATTGGTGAAGTTACAAGTGAGAAATAATATTAGGATTCAAAATTAACTAACTACACGTCAGAATATCAACCCGTCATGCGTTTACTAGGTTATATTTTTCACTATTAATAGTGCAAATGCAAGACGCTTAAAAGTATTTCCACATAGCCTACGTGCATGTTAGATAAAGATTTCGGCTCTACAAGTATGCATCATATCGTTTCCATCACGTGCTGTTGTTCATTCAAATGGCGCTGCTATCTCAAGTGATTGTCATTGAGCAGTTTGTACTTATATACATAATCATTGTCTTGTAATGTTTTTCATATTGCGTGCAAGTCTGTTCAAGATAAATCACCGTTAATTCAGGGCATTCCACAAGGTGAAAGGGAAAAATGTTAACAGGTAAAGTAATAAAATTAAAGGAACTAGATTATCAGGCTCCATACAGGTCATGAATTGGTTAATTGGTTTAGTTCTTGTGAAAATGATGAGAGAAAGAGTTGGAGATAAGATCATAGGAAATAGAGCTTTCACACAAACAACAAATCTGTTTGATTACCTCAAACTAATAACACTTTCCAAAGAAATAGTCAATTATATTTTCATTCATTCATGACATTCTAGTACAAACTACATCTAGTTTAAAAGTTAAAATACAAATAAATTCATTAATATACTAGTAAACGATATGTACAACTTCTAAAATTAACAAGGGTTTGTTCAAACGGGATACACTTGTTGCACAGCACACACTAATGTGCATTTTTATGTTCGACTGGTCCGTGGCTCTGCTGCTTCTCTTATATCGATCAGTGCAGATGCGCGTACTGTGACCTAGTGTAAACACATTCGAGTGCAGACAATTAAGTCGTACAGCATTCTCAGTTTCGTGTGAGAAAAGATGGCTTCAGGTGCTTGTAGAAGGAAACCGATGAAAGCTTACACCTGCCCGCTCGACAGAAAGCCACAACAAGTTGCATGAATAATGTGGCGTTGCATTCAATGACAATGTTCTACACTTCCTTACACTCCAGTGGCGCTAGTGACCTAGAGGTGGTCAAAAGGTCAGCGCGCAAGCTTTCTGCGTACATGGTCACAGGTTCAATTCCCGCTGCGGTCCATTGAACGGAATGGTTCGGAGCCAACTTTATAAAAGATTGTAGGTCCCGTCCTTAGAAGCTCAGCAACTCGTTTCGGACGTTAGTAACAATTCTCTCATCCTGTGCAGCAAGTATACTCCGAGCGAACAGACCTAAAATGCTGCTTTATACGGGGAAGGATGTCGATTTCTATGCCCCATTCATTAAGATAGAAAACTATCTATTAGATGAGATTTTATTCTATTAGATCAACGGTTCCCAATCTGTGATCGCGAGGAGCTGAAGCAAATTCGCGAGAACGTAATGAAAGATGTAAAAACAAAAGGAGGAAATTAAATATGTCTGGAGAAATCTCGGAATTTTATTTAAAACCTAAATTCTGGAAGTAACAGTAACCGTACTCGATATTACTTATTGAACTGTTGTGTTAAATATAAATCGAATAGCCCATATCAGTTCAATTGAATTATATATCCTATATACACGATATAAAGAAATGTACTAATTCAGTCACAAAAATTCGAAGTGAATGAATATCAAGATATTGAAATACCACAGTTAAATTTTGTCGAATTTAATTCATTTTCTTTTCGTAAGTCTCTGATCACTTCTCGCTCCTGTTTTCGGATCACGCTAGGGGAAAAAAGGTTGGGAACCACTCGGTCAAATTATAATCAGGTTCGCCAGATTTTGTTAATAAAAATACAGGACGAATATACAAAATAGGGACGTTTTTCGGCCTTATTTGCTCAGACAGCACGGAATATCCCATTTAGAACTCAGAATATCGCACAACATTTAGGATTAAATAATATTTCTATGACGTGCCGCTGAAAATATTAAAACAATATTTCAGCTTTAAAATTCCAGAATATTATGAGAATATCGCAAAAGAACAAACATGTTCTGGAAGAAAATATAATCCGCGTTGTATAGGGAAGTTTTCATATGTTTTCCCAAACCTATATAAACATTTCCCTTCGTTTTATTAACTAGAAAGTTAAGTTAAAATATTCAAACACAATAGGAAATTTCTATCCATTTTGTTTGATCAGTTACATGAGTTACTAGGTAATTTAGATTTTCCCTATTTGTATATTAAGATTTGTATTATTACTATTTGTTTAATTTCTTATTCTGAACTGAATATATTTACGACCTTTAGATATGCCTATCTCTGACTTAGGCCAGGATAGGGTACGGAACAAGATGGTGAAGATAGCCGCCAAGACCTTACTTAAGGTAGCATTCTGACATTCATCTGGTGAAAACTAAAGAAAACCTCAGTCAACCGCGGGGTCCCTATTTTAAAAATCGGGAGAAAGTGCGTCTCAGGCTAGTACAATCCGATATACAGAACATTAACATTAAATACGGGACTGCCCCGGAAAATACGGAACATGTGGCAAACCTGATTATAACGATACACGTACTGATAATTTGTGAACAGAAAGAAATATAGACAGCAAAAATATGCCTTTTTTGCGTTTTTTAATTGTACTTTATACATAGGGGCACAGTATTCTACACCCTTACCTTGTATACACTCACAGAATCAAAATCAATGTTAAAGAACATAAATAACTTTGTTTAAAAATTACCACTTATTCAGTAATCTTTCTTTCATAACTCTGAAGGCGAAACAATCGTGTCAGTATTGATGACAAACCTGCAATCAAACCACAGACTGAGTTGTACCAGTTACCCTACTGAACCAGAACTTACACCGTCCGAGAGAAAATGACCATATTTGTATCAAGTAGCTAAATTTTGAATTCAACTACACTAAAACATATTTGTAATCTTAAATTGGATGGGACTGAATCATGGAATACTTATAGAAATTAAAATACTGAAAAAATCCTATGGTTTAAGGGAAATTACCTTACGGTTAAAATGACCTTACCTTGGATAACATGACGAGTCTAACCAGAACAACAACAAAAAAATCATCAACAAACCTAAGCTAACGTAATCTAATGAATGAAAAATAAGTTACGAAAAAACATGAATTGATTTTTTTAAAATTTGTTATCGTAAGAGCTGTGCTTCCTCAATATGAAATAGATCCAAATAAATTGAAACTAACTATTTAAAAAAGGAAAATAAAACATTTGATATCGTTGAAAAGTTTAAAAATCATTAGTATGGAGCTCTCGTCAAGCTTTTTGATAACGAAAGATCAACTAGAAACTTTCCTGGATGTTATCGTCAGACAATTTGTACAATTATCCTGTAAATTAAATGAAAGTATACTCAGAGTAGTTCCATCATTATCTGTAAACAAAATTAAATTAGCAATGATGAAGTGAAATTCAAGTAGAAATACTCACTGCTGTCTCCTCCGAGACAAACAATCCACTCGTTGCGCGATATGGAGGTGTCGTGATTCCTGTCACAGAATTTGGTAAACGTCTTGGCGCAACGTCTTGGCTTCACGATTTTCTTCACCAATTTTCTGAGTTCCCTGTACTCGGATTTTTGGAGAGCATCGTCTTGGTTGAGATCCATCTGAGTAAATTTCCAGTTGATCACTCGTTTCTTATAATCGAGAGCGTTTTCGGGTTCTCCTAGAAAAAAAGAATAGATACAAAATCAAGAAACTAGAAAGAAAAACGTTAAAGTAACAACATTTTGAAGGTAATGAGGAATTTAACGAAAGTGACGGTTGTTAAGTAAACAGTCCAAATAAATCAAGTTTTTTGCGCTTTTCTAGTGTAATCTCCTCAGAAGTGCACAAAAATCATCTTTAATGAAGATATGAAGACAATAGTGTTGTTATTAATAGATATTTATGGAGTGCTATCAATTAATATGAGTATTTGAAGTGTAAACGAGACTTAAATATTAGGCTTATCGAAATAAGCTAAACGATATACTACGTCTACGCAATTATTTTGGGAAGGTCATCCAGGCCCTTTTAAAATTATTCTCAGAAGTTTGTCCAACAAGGATTTGCGAGGTTCTTCCACTACCCTCACTTCTACGGAATTAATTAGAAAAGGAGCGACATATAAAAGAAGTGAATCTTATGTGAAATCATCAGTGATACCAACTTTTCAAACTAGGGATGAAGCCAACTTACTTCTACAAGATTCACCATTGTTAACAGAGCTGAAACTCCAAGCAAAAATACCAAAAGCCCTTACACTCAGATCGGCTGGATTATACGGCATTCCGCTAGATATGACCAATGAAGAAATTTTAGACAATTCAAAGTGCATCTATCCTATAATTAACGCACAACGATTAAAAGAAAAAGTAACAAATGTGTAAAAGTCTCCTTCGTGACACTAAACTAATTGAGTACCAACTGCAAACTCAAAAACTTCCAGAATAAATAAGCATTTATAGTGAAAAATTTTAAGTGAAGCCAAAAATTCGGAAAGTTATAGAATGTGGTGCATGTTATTCTGGTAAACATATAATAGATAGATATCCTAATAAAAAGTTATATATCCAACGTACTCTTCTGATACATCTGCTTCCATGTAACAACCCTCGAAAATGTGCTAATTGTAAATCCTCTAGTCATTTATCAAATGATATTAAGTGCAAGGCTTATCAAACACAAATAGAGATAAACCGTCTCATGGAAGAAGAAATCATTTCCTACAAAGAGGCAGTCCAAAGGTCAAAGATTCTTAGCAAGGATAACTTTAATGCAAGTAATATTAGTTACGCTAAAGCAGTTGTGATTAAACTAATAGAGGATATGCAATTAAACAGGAATATTCCAAAGTATGAAGCTATTTCTACAAAGAACAATAATTTACAGAAAAATAATAGTGCAAGTGACCAAATTAATCTTGAAACAAAATCTAGTGAATCTAAAGTCGTTGATAATATCAATCAATCCACGATGAGCTGTTCCCCAAAAGTTACTTTTAACCAAAGTTAGTAACAAATGTCTCGAAAATGATGGTATTGAACCTAGTTTCGCAATGAAAAAAGGTGTTACACTGAAATATGATCTATCTAGCGACATCAAAAAAGAATCGTCCAGTGACAAAAAAGGTTCACTGATTGAATCACCCACTTTACAAGATTCAGTCAATTATAACCAGAATCAAAGTGATACACCAACTACAACTCAAGAGCTGCCAATTATTCCAATAAGCAAACTAAAACAATATCATAACTATGTAGATAAACAATCTTTAATTCAATTGAAGGAAAGCATAGACGAAGAATGTACTCTGTTCTGTTCTTGGTACATTAGGTTTGCAGAAAATTAACCTCCGATACGATGACCAATCTTCAGAAAACTTGCGCTTGTTGCCCTTGTACCCACTTAGCTAGTCGTATTGTTGTAGAATATACTTAGATTGCACTTAATCACAACAATGCCAAAGTTGAAATTATTGTGTAGTATCTTTATTTGGTTGTAGGTGAAGTTGGCGTTTTCTCGTAAATGTTTGATAACCATTTTTAGTAACTAAGACATAGTTGATCTGTGAGGTCTTGTATAGTTTTGTGTTAACACATAATAAGATATAGAGCAGTGTTCCATTGTTGTATTGTTTTATCGTAGCAGTCATGTAAAGTTATCTCAGAGTTAATGAGTTACACATATTAATTATATAAATTCAGTTTATCATTGCAATTTAAATTAAGATAAGCAAGGGAACAGAATGTGATTTATATCTTCTATATATGTATTAGGTTCACAGTTGCAGAATTGTTTATCTGTAACATTTATTTTATGGAGATGTGCATTGTGCAGTGCTGAGAACGCATTCTGGTGAATATGGTAATTACTTGTCTAGGTGTTTTCCAGCTATTAAACCATGGTCTTTCAAGTTCTATGTCGATATATGGTTTCAATAATTGTTGACTTAACGTCGGCGTGGAATAAATCCAGTCTAACCATTGTGTTCGAATTGAACTAAGCAAATCTGTCCATGGTAATCTTATGTTGTGAATTTCAGGGAATGTTCTAGCAGATTTAGCCAGTTCATCTGTAATATTTTTGAATCGTGAATAGCTATGAGCTTTGATCCAGACTACGTGAATCGTACGTTTTTGCTTAATTAAAAGGTTGTATACATATAAAGCATTGATGACAAAAAGAATTGGCCTTGAATAATGTGAAATCTGGAGCACATAAAGCTTTAATTGCTGCTTGAAACTCTGATAATATTAATATTTTTTGTGATTTAATTTTTTGAGCATATTTAAGGGCTAAATATATGCCGAATATTTTCGCTGTGAAAATTGATGTTTCTTTGGTTAATCTTTTTTGTTCTTTATATTTATTAGTTGGGTCATATATGGCAGCGACTGTTGCTTGAAGAATGTATTCAAAACAATTAAGTACAAGAAAAAAAAACAACCAGAAGAAAAGAAGAGCCCGTTGAAATCACAGTCTTCCTTCCTTCCTTTTTTCAGATTTCGCGGTAATGGCTTATATGCCGAACCAAAGCGTAAACGTTTCAATTTTTACTGTTTTCTTCGTGAAAATCATGTATAGCATCATAAGATGAGTGTTTTCCATAACTTGTTGATTAAGTAATTGCACTGTGAAGAGATCTTCTATTTTCTAAGTTACTATTTTGCTGTCGTTGATATTTTAATTTTAACACAGTAATTACAGAGCAATAATTGTTTCAATTTTCTTACAATAATTCAAATTACAATGTTGAATTGTATTATTTTGACATTTCTTATACAAAATTATTTATGTTGCTGTCACTATTGGTATTAACAATTATTTCGTTCCATTATTTAATATATATATATTACATTATGAGCCGCATCTATCTCTGTTATTTTATAAATGTAGATTTTTTTTAAGAAAAATATAATAATTTTCCTATTATTTTTTAAAAAGTAGTGTATACTGTTTTTTTTGTTAGGTTGATATAGGATATTTGTCATACTAATTGGTTTCGGTAGTTTTAATTTATAAAGTGCTTTTAAGACTGTTTCTCTGTTTTTTGTAATGTGAACATGTTGTAAGAAGGTGTTGTACGTCTTGTACTTCTTTCTGACATTCACAATTTGGAGACTCTAGTATTTTCATTCTATGTAGACATCCATTAAGTCTAGTGTGGTTAGTTCTAGCTCTCATGACTGTGATTAATGTTTCTAGGAATGTTTATTCTGGCGAAACATGGTTTATCTGCATTTTTTTGTAATACCATTTGTACGTAAAATTAGATACATTAATATCATGTTACAATTGATTTCTCCATGTATGTTTAATTTTTCTTTTTATTATTGTTTGAATATCCATCCAATAGATTTTAGTTGGAATGATTTTTGGAAGGTCTTTACTGGATTTGGCAAATGCATCAACAATATCTTTGTGTTCAGGCAATCTCGAATGTGCTAAAATGTGTGTTAATTGAATATCTTTACCTATTTTCCTGTTTAGTTCTAAAAGTTCAATTATATCAAATTTAAGTGTATGTGATTTAAATGTTTCCTTAAAGTTTCTTTGTAAAGTTTGTAGTACACTCATTGAGTCGTTTAAAATTAATATTTTCTTTTGTCTTAGTAATAGTCAATATCCTAAATAAAGCCTTGAAAATTGCAAAGCTCTCTGCGTAGTATACACTTAAAAGTGAATTTAGTTTGTATCTAAGGGCATATTTCCATACTGCGCAACCTGTAGCCACATCATTTTTACTTCTATCTGTTTATATAAAATAAAAATCTCTTCATTTTTCAAGATATTCCTGAAAGTGTTTAAATTTATGAATGTGTATGTTAGGTATTTGTTCTAAAGGACAGGGTATTTTGTAAATTGGCTTAAGCGCGGGAGTATAAATGAGTTTTATGAGATCTCCATATGTATTATTAATAGTTTGCCATGTGTTTTTATTGTTTTTTATTTCGTTTGTATATACCTGTATATTGGGTGTTGTAAGTTGAATGGATAGGGGCTCCACAGTCTAATGGTTAGAGCGTAGGACTCATGTCCGCGTGGTCCCGGGTTCAATTCCCAGATGGAGTCCCACTTTTCGGCGTCCACCCAGCGTCGTGAGGCAAATTGGGGAGTCACGTGAATAAAGACGAGACGGCCATACACGGTCTAGAAAGCCCCTGATACGCCTGTTCGTGGTTAGGTACGAGCAGTGCTGACCACACATTCGTTACTCAGGTGGACGCAGTTCCACCAAACACGGACAGATGGTGTTGGGGCAGGCTCAGGGCCTATCGGCCTATTACGTCAGTGGTTATTATATAAGTTGAATGGTTGCATTTTATTTTGTTTAACTCTACAAAATAATTTTGTAGAGTGTATCATTCGGCGAGTGCTAAAACCACAAATGTGAGATTCAGCATAAGTTGCTAGATTTGGATTATTTTTCATTACACCTAATGCTATTCTTAGTGCCTTTCTTTCTACAGTATCTAGTTTTCTCTGTTATTTTTCGGGATGACAGGAATGATTGCTAAACTATATTCTAAATTAGGTATAAAATGTATTTTGATAAATAAAAGAAGACATGAAGAATGTCCTCCATATTTAGTGGTTGGTATAGATCGTAATATATTTAATATGTTTTTTCATTTAATGATTATTTTGTTAAAATGCTCTTTAAAGGTATTTTTTTTAATTTAAAGTTAATCCGAGATATTTGACTGTATCTACAATTGGTATTGAGGTTAGTCTCGGACGTTTCAGGTTGTATATCAGTTTTTTCCGATGAGAATAAGAGACAATATTAGATTTTTCAACAGAGATATTTAACTTTTTGTTTTTTTAACTAATTTTCTTAATTTTAATACAAGTTTTTCTAAGGGATTGAAGTTAGTTTTCTGTTTATTTTCAGTGACTAAA
>JAGDQP010017687.1:4244-38006 GCA_022664845.1 Lepisma saccharinum | reverse complement strand
ATCATTTTCTTCTAAGTCTTCATTTCCTAGCTCTTCTTCGGAGTAGTGCAATTCTGTGTAGAAATTTTCAAATATGTTTATAATTTCTTCCTTATTTCGTGTTACGGTCCCGTCTGGTCTCTTAACTGCAATTATTTGCTTTTTCCCTATCATGAGCTGCTGTTTGGCTTTCTTCAAAATCTTGTTTTCCTCGATTGTATTTCTAACAAGATTTTCGTTATATCTTCGTACATCCTCTCTTATTTTCTTCCTTACTGTTTTATTTAGTTCTATGTACTCAATCCTGTTTATGCAATTTTCCTCTTCTTTCATTTCCCTTCTTTTCTTCGTCAAAAGTTTAATTTCTTCTGAGATTTTGCTCTCTTTTTTCTTTCTGGTACCTGCTATCTCCTTGGCTGTTTCTCTTATTATCTCAGTCAGTATTTTATTTCTGCTATCGATGTCTTCTTCATCCTTTAACTCTTCCAAGGCGCTGAAACTGTTGCTTAGTTCTATCTCAAATGTCTGTCTGTGTTTTCCAAGATTTTCCAGATCTGAAACTGACGGTTTTCCTCTGATAAGCTTCTTTCTCTCTAGTCTAGTATTTAGTTTCAGCTTACATCTCGCCATAATATGGTCACTCGAGATTTTGAAACTGTTCAGAACAGACACATCTTGCAAAATTTCCGTGTTATTTGATAGAACGTAGTCTATTTCGTTTTTGGTTCCATTTGAACCTTTCCATGTCCACTTCCTCTGGGGCGGTTTCTTGAAAAATGTATTGGAAATCAACAGTCTGTTGGTTTCTGAGAATTCCACTAACTTCTCTCCTCTCTTATTTCTTTTGCCAAATCCAAAGTTTCCCACTTTCGTGTCACTGCTCTGCTTGGTTCCTACTTACGCATTGAAGTCTCCCATTACAATTTTGTAATGCTATTTGCTACTATCCAAAATCCTCTGGATCTCCTCGTATAGGTCTTCGACTTTCTCCTCTGGGTGCGAGGTTGTTGGAGGAGATACAGTATAATTTCCATACTGTATCTCTTGTTAATCTTTATTACTACTCGTGCGATTCTATGTGAAATTCCTTCAATTTCTGTGATCCGTGACTTCAGTTCTTTATTCGTTATAAAGCCAACGCCTGTTGCTTTTCCATTTTCTGTTCCTTTGAAGTAGAACGTGTGCCCTGACGGTAGTTAAAACTGTTCTTCATTCTTCCTCCACACTTCTGATAGTCCTATGATGTCCCACTTAATTCTCTTATGTTCATTCTGCAGTTCTTCTAATTTGTCTTCTCCTGCAAGTGACTGAACGTTGAGGGGCGCCACGTATAGGTCCGTTCGAGTTGCCGTGTTGGTGTCCTGGCAGTCTACAGTCTAAACTTGGGGATTTTGACCCTCTGACTTCTTGCAGGACTGACAGCTACCGTTGCCAGCTGCATTCCATCCTCCGGGCAATGAGGACCTCCGAGGCTGTTTCCTTGCTTGCACCGTCATATGTAAAGAGAGGAGGGGTGCTGACATTTGACTCACCACGCTGTCAGCTAATGCGGGTTGGTGAGCAGCCCATCCATGTTCGTTCGCCAAGCAGTTGCTTGGGTACTAACAGGCCCCACGACGTGAACGTATGGATTGGACATTAGGCGTCTACCCCGGTCGGTTCCCTTAAGTCTCAGCAAGAAGAATTAAGGGGTCTCCTCCCAGTTAGTGGCAGAAGCCTTTTGGGGCGAAAGTCCCGGTTTACCGGTCCTGTCCCGGTTTCCCGGCCTAACTTTCATATCTACAATTTCCATATAAAATTACTTTCGTATTGTTCCTTTAATATGGAAATTGTAGATAAAGTCCTAAGCTAGAATTATCCATGTTCCAGGCGGGATTCGAACCATAACCTGTAATTTTTAATGTGGCGAAAAATGATTAGCAGATTAATATACAACGCGAAAAATAGAGTAAAAGCAAAGGACATGTACAGGATTTAACTTAAATCATAGTAATAATAATAATAAATTAGTAAAATAGCACCTAAACATCCATAAGTAATACTGCCCGAAACCAAACACATGTGACCGAGCTTCATCAACTTGTTAATTTACAGATTGCATATAAGTAGTTGATATCCGTTTACGGAACGGCGACCGTCAGCCCAAAAATTTCTTGTACCCGGCGAAAATAACCCGAACGGCGGTGTTAGTTGAAACGGAATCGGCCCGACTATGAGTGACAAACTCACACGACACCTAACTTAGTTAATATTTTCCGTAACAGCCTTAAACTTTAACAATTTTGACCTCCATACCTACAATACATGCTGTGTGTGTGTGACTGTATTTTTTATTTTTTTGAAAAGAGACCCCCATAACTTTTGTGAATATGTAAGAAATGAAATTAGCAGAAAACAATGAGAGAACTTTGTAAAGTGTAGTGTTGAAAGAATCTTGAGTGAGTTTGTCATTTTCTTTCAAATATTAGGTTTAAATTATGAGAATTTCTTCGTTAAGAGGAGAGTGGTTCTAAAAATTTTTTCTCGGCTAAAATTTAATATGTTGTTGAGAATGCTTTAAAATGTGTTTTAACTATATTTTGTAGAATAACATTTTTGAGATTTTATCAGAATTTTTTCTAAGTAGAAATTCTACTGAAAAATGGCGAAGTCCGAAAATGGGTACCTGTGGTTTGTTCATATAACTGCTACATTGTAACTGTTATGCTGTAACTGTCATAAGTTATTGTTATAAGTAGTACTTATAGATAACAGTTAAAAAGCACTTTACAATATAATAGTTCAAAAACTAGTTATTTTTATTATTTTTTAATTACTGCTAAACATAGCAATTTTGAATATTTTTAAAAAATAACAGCTTTATATAGCTGTTTGCAGAAAATTACCCACCTTTCAGCTGTAAATGTCGTCCTTTATACATAGATATACTTGTACGCTTTTAAATTGATGATCAGCTCATGCGCGAAGATTGAACTAGCTTGTATAAAAGCACTGGCTGATCGCACAGACCTTCAGTTTGCATTTGTAAGTTGAAGCTGACTGACGTAAACTTTCCTCAGGGAGTCTAACTGTGTTGTTTTACTAGTTTGAACTTGTTTGTGTTCTTTGAAACGAAATTGATACTTCAATTTTATACTATGATAAAGTTTATTTATATTCGAACTCAAAAGATCTGAACAAATCAGCGTATTTGAAAACTGAACTGCCAGTTCATTTCTTGTGCTACGAAAAAGTGACACTACTTTTGTGAACATGAAAAGTGAAGTGCTACCTACTTCATTTTTGTGCTGCAAAGAAGTGACTACTTTTGTGAAAAACAAAATTATCTTGCAGAAGTATAACTGTCCGTTATTTATAGGAATCAAATTATGTCTACTCAAATTCTAGTATTTGAGAACATCAAGTTTTCTGACCAAGTAGAAGAATGGATTGCACCAAGCGATTGATAAGTGCCGATCATGTTATCGTGGCCGAGAAGGCCAAAGGATTCGCCTACCCCGACTCTATGTATGACGTTTGGGTTGATCTGTTTCGCTTAGCCGTGCAGGAAATTTTACCCAGAAATTCAGGTAATGTTTTTGACTTTCTTTTTAATTTGCGTCTTCTATCCAAGTCCAATTTTAACAAATTGTTTGGTGCATGGCTTCATGTAAATGAATTAATTCTGTTAGATAACGCTGGCTTGTTCGACTCCCCCCACTAACACTATCCTGGGTTTCCAGCATTATATGCTATTGAGTGAACCCATTGACGAAAATAGCGGGAGAATACTTCACTCCCACGTAGCTTTTCTCTTTGACTTGATTCCGATTGTGAGATATGATATTTATGAAGTATATGTTTCCATGAATGAAGACGAATCATTGAATAATGTCCTTCGCAATCGGGAATTCCCTTTCCTTTGGAGATTCATTTCCTATTTCTACCGTAGCTTCAATGCCTGCTTCGGCAACTTCTGCCTGTAGTTCAACTACTACTTCTGCTCCTGTCAATGTAGTTACTTCTGTATTAAGGCAGGCAACTACATTCGTAACTACCGCGAGACTTATCTGCAGTCCGGTACTTTCCACTTCATTTGCAATATCACCTTCTATTTCTTTCGTTCCTCCTCCTGCGATTGTTTCTACTTCAACTACTGTTGAAAATCAAAATAGTTTTTGTTGTGATACGGACTGTGTTCTTTCTCCAACGGGTAATGAGAAATGTGATCAAGCGTACGATTACTTTGATAGATGAGGTTGTCCATTTGGTGTTGATACTTTTGAGGAGATTTGTGAAAAAATGAAAGAGATTGAACAGAGCGAACAGGATAATATCTTACAACAGGGAAGAGAAGCTGATTTATTTGAAATTAAAGATGAACGTGTGCGTGATTTTGGTAATTTTCCTCTTAAAGGTAAAGAAATTTTCATCGGTGATAAAGCTGGAAACTCCAATCTGACCCCCGCTGAGAATGTAGAAAAGCTATTTCAATTTGCATTAGATTTGCTTAGTAATGTAGATCCACAATCTTGGGTCGAATTTAGTATTGGTAGTAGTAACGACCTCAACGGGAAATACGTTTTCATTTCGTGGCGTATACGTGACCATTTATCTACTGAACATATTTTGCGTTTGATTGAGAATGCTCTCAACTCGAATGAATCCTTCCTATTAGCCGGCAGTGTGGTCATTAAGGCTAACTTATCCGATCCGATTCGTAGACAAGGCGAAAGGAAGAAACGGAATAATAACAAGTATTTACCATTGAGGAGGACTTACAAGCACACATTATTCGAGTGCCCAAATTCGGAGCCAATTCCTACAACTGTTTACCGAGAGCTTTAATCATGGCGGAGAAGAAAGAGCCTTCTGAGTATAACAAGGTAGAATATATGAAAAGCATCCCAAGAACTGGGAAAAGGAAGGTAAAGATCTTTGTAAGAGAGCAAATTTTAATATTTCAAATTTGGGTGGAAGTTTAGATGATATTGATCAGTTTCAAAATATTTATGTTAATGATTTTCAGATTCTAGTCTATGCATTAAATCCAGCTAGTCGCGACCTGGAGATCATCTATAGTAGGAAAGTTCAAACCATGAATAAATTATTTTTATTTTATCATGACCAGCATTTCTACGCTAAAGAGTGTATTACTTCCTTTTGAAGACAGAAATGTTATTGTGATGAAGTCTTTTGAACATCATAGTAGACATACGTGCGAATGCCTTGGCAAAAAGTGCGAGGAGTACCGTGATTTGAAATTTTTCACGATGAGACATCCAGTACTTGTAATAGATATTTAAGAACGTTCTCTTCGCAATCATGCTATAATAAACATAGCATGTTAATATGTTAAACTGTGTCAACATTGTAGTGTAAGGATCGATCCCCTAAAAAGAAAGAGTAATAACCCCATGTATATGGAGATCGATTCTGCACTATTTGCAAGTAGTACGTTAAAGGGGACCATTTCTGTTTCGTATAAAAGACGAAAGCGAAACCGGAAACTGATTTTTGTTATGCAGTGTACGACATTGAAACCATGTTACTAACTGAAAGTGAAAAGGGTGAACTGAACACCGACCAAGCTAATATGAGCCTCGCACCGCTACTTTAAATGTAAGAACCGTATGGAAGATAATTACAAATGCTTTCAATGTGGTAATTTCCAAGGTGAAAAAGACTTTGAGTTTTACAATATTGAAAGTTTTGTAAAGCACGTTCTTCGTCAAGCTAATAGGTTTAATACAATGGTATGTTTAGCGCATAACATCGCTAAATTCGATTCCGTGTTTGTTCCGCTTGCACTCATTGAAAGAGAGAAAATCACTTCTCCGTGAGCCAAAATGCAAAAAATATTTAAATGGGTGTACATAATATTACTTTTAAAGATACTTATTCGTGTCCGTCAAATTATCAAAATTCGCGGAACCGTGGGTTTAGGTGAAAGTTTTTAAGGGATTTTTCTCATCTTTGTTAAATACTGAGGATAATCAAAGTTACGATGGACAATGGCCAGAACTTAAACTTTTTTATGATGAAGGTAAATCAGAAAGTGAGCGTGATGCTTTGAAGGTTTGGTATGAGGAGTGTGTGCAAAAAGATCTTACCTTTAACCTATAACGTGAAATGTTAGAATACTGCAGGAACGGTGTTCGTATATTATGTGAGACAGTCATTAAGTTTACTGATTTAAATGAACAAAAGACTGAAAGAATTCCGTGTTCTCTTCAAGTAAGTGCAAATGCTGGGTATGCTATGGAATGCTTTCGCTCTTTATATTTAGAGAAGAAAAGTATTCCGGTTAATCCCCCGCTCGGGTATCGACAACGTAACCCTCAGAGTAAAAAAGCATTACATTGGTTAAACTACATGGAATTAATAGTAGATGGAGTTTCGATTCATATGGCTGAAAACGGAGATGAAGCCGATTTTGGACGGTTCATCGTACTGTCTCCGAATTCTATGGATGTTTTGGTATGGTCATTCATGCATTAAGCAGATTCGCCAGGTGCTTTTAATAACGCGAATGGACAAACAATAAATTACCGAGATATTGTGACAACGAGGAGAAGGAAATAGTTAGAAAGTTGTGATCTAAAGCTTGTAGAAATCTATGAATATGATTGGGATCGACAAGTGAAGGAAAATCCACACATTCGCCAATTTATTAAAGATCACTGGAAAAATATTGAAGCTGGGATAATGTCTAGAGACTCTTTCAAGGGAGGTAGGACTGAAGTTTTCAGATCTTTTTATGAGTGTCCTGAAAACGAAGTCATTAGATATCTTGACATGCACTTTATATCCCTATGCCATGAAAAAGAGACCTCTCCCTATTGGAAAGCCTACCATGTACCGAGGGAAAGCTTGTCCTAAATCCGAAAGCATTCATGGAGTTTTTTCTGTAAGGTTCTTCCTCCTCAAGATCTTGCTATTCCATTATTTCAATACAATACGAATGGACGCCTCGTATTCGGCCTCTGTCATACTTGTATGGCGGAAATGAATAGTGGAGATTGTAAATATACTGTGGACCAGCGCTGTTTCACCGGCACATTTTACACTTCTGAATTACATAGAAGTCTGGAGAAAGGTTATACCGTTGTCGATACTTATGAAATTTATGTTCAAAATGAAAGAGGCCTTATTTTGAAGATTATCTTAATAACTTCCTGCAGATGAAACAGGAAGCTTCTGTTTTTCCATCTCATTTTACTTGTGTGGAGGAAAAGCAGAAGTATATCGAGCAGTATGCTAAGCATGAAGGCATACAACTCAATTCTGATAGCATTAGTGAAAACCCTTGTTTGCATTAGAAAACTCTTTTAAATCCTCTGTTTGGGAAGTGGGGGACAGAGAACTATTTTAACTCAAACCAGGGTTGTTAATGATGATAAGTCGTTCTTGGATATTCTCCGAACACCTCCCTTTTAAGTACAAATTATACTTCTGATAGGGGAACATGCCTTGTCAGTAACATACAAGGACTTAGATAATGTTTATATTCCTAATGCCTCTTCTAATGTTATTCTCTCAGCCTTGATTTTATCATGTGCAATATTGCAATTATATGGTTTATTGGAAAAAGTTTGAATAGAAAATCTTCCACAAACAAAAGAGAAATCAACCTCTATTGCTTCCTACAGGGAACCTTTTAGGAGATTTAACTAATGAGGTCAGAGAGGTATGGAAGATCCCTATTTTCATTGAGTTAGGGACTAAAAATTATTCTTTTAAGGAAAGGGTATTTCAGACTGGGAATATTAAAACTATTTTCAAAATTCTGTTAATCACTCTAAATTCCAGTGTACGTCAAACTGTAAATTTCGATCACTTTTTAAATTTAGTCATACATATTTATTAAAAGAAAATTTTAGTAACACTAACGGTATCTGTAGTAAGCCCGGGTTCAAAATTATATCCAGACCAGAAACTAAAACACATCAGAATCTGGCAAGTAAACGTAAAATTTATAATGAGTTCGAAACCTTTCCTTTCGGCTATAAAAGAAAAAAGTTTCAACGACTATTAGTGCATTTCTCTTCTTTCGCTAGCTCATGATGCTTCCCTTCCTTCGTTTTGCAACTATCCTCATTTCAGGCCCCAGCAGAGCTCTTGAAAGTTGTTGTAAATAAATTATTAAGTCATCGTAAAACGATGTCCTCTAGTTATTTTAAGGAAATAGTTTGGTGCTATGGTGCTGTGATACCTAAATTATCTAGTCAGATAAGTAATATTCGATTTCATTCTGGAATTCCTGATAGGAATATTTTTGAAATTCAGGAAAATTCATTGTTAATTCTCGATGATCTTATGACTAAAAACTAATGCCGACGTTTCCAAATTTTTCACGAAATTTTTCACGTCGTAAGAATCTTAAGTGTAATTGTTATAGTTCGGAATTTATTTCCGAAAGGAAAACATGCATGTGACATTTCATGAAACGCCCATTATATCATGGCGTTTAAGAATCCTAGAGGTAAGTTACAAATACAATATTTAGCAAAGCAAGTTATGGCACAATATACTAAAGATGTAATTCAAGTCTTAGAAATTACTACTGGTGAACCTCATTCATATTTACTTTTTGATTTAACTTAGTCTACACAGGATGCTCTAGTCTACGTACAAATATATTTACAGATGAAACTATGCGCATCTATGCACATGAAAAGACATGAATAAATCAATTGAGTTCAGTTGCCGTGAAGGTGTCAAGCATAAAACTTCATCTAAATGTGCTCCGTGCAATTTGAAAATTTAAGAATATAAAACATAAAGCATTACTGCAGAGTGCAGCTGGTGGTGTTATTAGAAATTTTCCCCTCGCCAGAATTAAAGGTTGTGTCGGCATAAGACATTGCGTGCACTTTCTCTGAAACGATCAAGTTTAAAACAGAAACGCAAACTCTTGATGCAAAAACTTGGTGCTTTTCTGCCTTCATTATTAGCTCCAATCTTAAGTGCAGTGTCTGGAAGTTTATTTATTCATTAAGATATCTTCGCAATTTCAAAAAATTGGACTCATTCCAGAAAATGCAAGTGTGTAAATGAATACCACTGTGAACTCTGTAAAGTATCATCAAACACGTTTGGAAAATGAAACGGACGAAATTTTAAAACGGAGTGATCTTTCTACGAGTGAAAAATGGAAAATGTATCAGCAAGCATTATATCCTCATTTAGTATAGTCCACTGTCTCGAAAAACAATTGTTTTATATTTTTAAAATTCTGAATCTTCAAGCATTCAATCCATGATTCAATATATCATTAGTTCTGTACTAAAATCATTTTCTAAAAAGACTCAAGTATTATTAATTTTCCTGCAGGCATCGTATTGTATCAGTTGGGATCAAACTGGCTCCGTATCCATAGATAACAAAGTAATTCCAGGTTAAAATATGATTGATCTTTTAACGATGTGGCAAAATCTCGAAAGTTTCCTAGAAATACTTTTGACATTCAACATTTTAATGATTTATTACAAAATATTTATATTCCCATAGAATGCATTAATTTTCAATTTGGCGCAGGTCCTACTAAAATACTAAAGCAGAAGAATAGTGTTAGTAAAGTAATAAACAACAAGAAGAAATATAGTAAAGTAATAATAAAGAAAAAAAAGTCGTATTTTAGTCGAGGAAATAAGAAGCGCTTTTCTTCTTTATTTAAAATATATAAAGAATATAAGTTTTAAATGTGGCTTCATAAAAATTGTTATGCATATGCAGATTCAAATTCTTTAGGTAGTATCTCAAAATTAAAAAAGAAAACTGGTCTTTCTCAGAAAAAAGTAAGAAAATGGTTAGCTTTACAAGATACATACACTTCACATGCTCCTTAACGTAAACATTTTCCCCGTGAAAAATAGTATGTTAATGCACCCAATAAACTAGTACAAATGGATTTAGCGGATATGTAAAACGTATCAAAATATAATAATAAATATAAATATATTTTATGTAGCATTGATACTTTTACATATCAGCTTTATATTCCCCTTAAAAATAAAACGGATCCTGTCGTAGCGAGAGCAATAGAATCAATATTCAGTAAAACAAAATTACCACTACTTCATTGTCAACCTAATTTGGGAACAGAATTTTATATTCAACATGTAAAACGTGTTTTTCAAAAATATCAAGTTAATCGTTATAGAATACATTCTGAAATCAAAGCTGCTTTCGTAGAAAGTTATATTCTTGCTTTGAAGTAAAAAATATATAAATATTTTTCTGCTGAAAATGCTTATCGTTATATTGATATTTTGCAAGATCTTGTAAAAAGTTATAACCATACGAAACCTTCCATTCAATATGCAGTTCTACAAGTAAATGATTCTATTGTTAATGAAATTTGGGAAAGAATATATGAGGAAGAGAAGAAAGTTAAGCAGAAATGTAAATTTGAAGCGGGAAATTATTTTCTTGAAGCGGAAGATCAAGTTCGAGTAAGTAAATAGAAACATAAATTAGAAAACGGATATTTACCGAAATGTTCTCGTTAAATATTTTAGTTTATTAATAGCAATCCAATTAGTTTGAAAATTAAAGTTTGGAATGGTGAACTTATAACAGGTTCTTTTTATCATCAGGAATTACAAAACGTTTTGGTAGGAAAACGGAAAAGTTATTTAATTGAAAACGTATTAAAACATGGAAAAGGTTGGGTTTATGTGAAATGGTTAGGTTATCCTTCTTCTGTGAATAGTTTGCTTGAATAAAAATCTGTTCAGTTGTAAACATACTGTCTCAGGAACAAGCCGATGAGTTTTAAGTTACCTACCATCAAATATTTGCAATAGTACTTTTGAAAATGAAACAAGTTCGTACAGTACGAAACTTCGTCAGCCAATACATTTAGCGGGAAATTGGGTTGTTGGTTTAAGTGGAGTTTCTCTTTCGTATAGTTCTTTATAATATTTAAAAGGAAGAACAACTTATTATTCAATTAGAGAATAAAAATATAATATAATATATCATAAAATTTCTAGCCGGAAATTTTAAATCAACACATTCGATTTTAGATACTATTCGTTTACGTAAACACATGGGAATAGAATATGAAGAGAAAGAAAATTTACATGTATTTGACTATACTAGTATTCTTAATAAATATTTTCATGATGTAGAAATAATTAGTTTTGAACGGATGATCAATGATGATCCTATAGTAATAGAAGAAAATCCAATTGTTATTCAATATAAGTAAAGTAGAGATAAAGTTTATATTTCTCATAAACGAATTAATTTAGTAAAAATTTTATATGGGCCAATCTAGTAACTTCAGACTTCGGCCCGATTCGATTTGCCTTTAGCTGTTAAAATCCACACGCATGCCCCTCCCGGGACTCGAATCCGGTACCTTCGATCCGATGCCGTACCGCCGCACACCGCTGGGACACCCGGCCGGAATAAACGAATTCCTACACGTGAATATCATTTTGCGAAGACTCCTGGTTTGCAAAATATTTTAGGATATAGTAATGATTATAAAGTGCATACACACATAGTTCATTTCTATCCCGTAAGTCCGAAAAGGAAACCAAAGTTTCTAAATGTTCCAGCACCTTTCCACACAAAACTTATTCCATCATAAATAAATGTTTGTATTGACATTGTAAAAGATCAACTACTTTATGGAAAACTAATTCGAAAAATTGGAATTCAAGATTATCATTACGGGAAAATTAATCTTTTATTTTTGATTGTCCTCAATATATTCAAGTTGAGAAAAAATATTTTGATACTCTTCAAGTAGACTTAAAAGATGTGCACGGGGAAAAGTTGCCAATTGAATATGGAACGTGAAGCGTAACACATCATTTTAAAAGGAAATGATTTCTGAAAGCAGTGACGATAGTTTTTACATTACACTTTCTTCTAATGGAATTATTGAAACTTATTCTAATAATAGCCCAACACATTTTTTCAATATTCTTAATAATCGAATACATTTAAACGATTCGTGGATGGTAGGATTAAGTGAGATTCATATTGCCTTAACCGTGATAATGTTATTACTGGTCAAAATATAATATGGTATGATGATGTAAACATAAAATAGCACAAGGATACTATTCCACCGTTCAACAGTTGTTAGATGAATAAAATAAAATAAATTCAAGTATAAAATTTGAATGAATATTCAAACATTGTTCCTGTAAAAGTTGATGACAGTATAAAATCTTTACCTTTATCACCCATATTAGCATTACAATTAAAATTGAAACCTCGTGTTAATATTTTGGAAGATAGTCGTATTCCTAAACAACCATTTTTAAACATTGATATCCTCATCAAGTATTAGTTTCTACAGATATTATTCAACCGCACTTTGTACGTGATATAAAAGCACCTCTTTTACGAATTGTAGGTATGACCGACAGGAAGGTACAAACCATAACTTTTCGGAATATAAATTATTTTCCACTTGTAATACTTTCATTTGACACGGCAGAAATGCTACTAAAGAACAATGCAGGCCGAAATTTACCATTCGCATCCGGGACGTTGACCGTAACACTTCACTTCAGACGCTCATCAAAATGAAAACCTATACAATTATGCATAGAGTTAGAGGTATATCTTACTTTGCAGGACCTGTTTATCAATGGAGACATGGGATTGGGAGTTTATTTCGCGGGCAATTTCGATTTGTATGCCATACATTAAAAACAAGGTGCAAAAGCAGTAGGACGACAAGCTTTACAAACGGAAATTCAAGTTGCGGGTGATATGCTTGTAAACCGTCATATTAAAGAATCTTCATAAGCAAGAGTTTACGAGGCATGTTAATCTTTAAGAACTAGAGCTGAAAATAAAGTTAGTGAGTTGCTTAGTGGTAGCGGTAGAGGAAGGGCAGGTAAGTGTAAGGCTCCCGTGCATATTGGACCAACCACTTTAAAAAGACGACGTGTTTGCAACAAAAGAAAAACTAGAGATGTTTTCTGTTAAAAGATGTCGTTTCTTACACCCAAAAGTAATGAATATTGTACTAATGGATTCGATATAGTTTCTGTCCCTATGACACAAACTGCTATTGAATCATCACGTATGGTTGAGTATCGACCAACTTCATCGCTTTTTGATGGACCTATAGAATTTCTTGTACCTGGAGATACTGCAGAATCTATTCATACTGCACATATTTATCTTTATGTAAAGTATTAAGGGGAAATGGAGATGATTTACAAGTAGCAGCAGAAGCGCCACCAGCCGCTCTGGCAGATAAGGTAGGGCCGGTAAATAACTTCTTACGTGCAATTTTTAGAAAAGTTGGTGCTTCTTTAAAGGATAAAATGGTTTCTTCTTTAAATCCTACGTACCCATTTAGAGCATACTATGAAACTTTACTTAATTACTCTGAAGATACGAGCAAATCTAATTTAACCACTGGATTATTGTATAAGGACATTGCAGGGCATTTTAATAGTCTTAATGAAAATAATGCTGGTAATTACAAACGAAAATCTCTTGTTGCTGCAAGGGCATTAATTGATATGTATGGAGGACTCCATACATATATTTCTGGATCAAATCTAGTTCCACCAAATAAAGTCAGTCTGTAACAGCCTAGTTGCTGTTCCATTTTTATATTTATTTTCTCCCCTTTTATTTTTCTTAGTCTCCGTTTTGTTTTCTTTCAGTGTGTTCTCTTTAGCTCATTCTCTTTGGTTGGTTTTAGACTCTTTGAGCGTGTTCCGCTTGGATTTTTCTTTGGATTTTTATCGTTATCCATCCAGGTTTTCGTTAGTCACGCAGCAATGACTTGGATCTAACGCTTGTTTTTGATTGGCCCTAGTCAATGCTTCGTGACTTGTTTTTTGCTGATTGGTGTGAATCAGCTTTCTTCTCCGTTTGCTGGGAGAACTGCTCTCCCACGCCATGTTAGTTCAGTTCCAATTTTTAAAACGAGACGAGTGGATGCATGGGCTTTCCGTCACCTGTACTTCCTAAGCCCTGTCTACGAGAGATAGATATAAATACTAAATTTAGCATAATTTTCGATTTAGACTGTTTTCGTTTATACCGGAGAATATATCATTCGAATTAAGAAGAATTAAACCGATACTAGTGCTATCAGGACTTTTTCAACATCATCATTTCTAAATTTTCACCGTATTAAATTTTATATTATTTTTATTTTGAGATTATTTATCAATATGTACAATATGTTCTAAATTTCAGTATGGGGCCGCTATTAACCGAATTCTTACATTACAAGTACCGGTTCGTTGGATTTTAATAATCATATGCCAATTTCTCGTCTCCAGTTTTCCTAATCTATTCGAAATTCCCGGTTAGCCATGTTTGACAGCTACCGCATATTTTCCTTATTTGATCAAATTAGCAACATGTCTGTTCGGCTATCTTTGCGTACCGTTTCGATGTTAATAGTAAATTTTAATTTATTCGACATGGTTCGATAATTTTGGTTTCAACTCCAGCCACTATTCTCCAATGAAAAAGTCATATTTTATAACAATATTTTGCATTTTTAAGATTTATTCAGAACGTTTTTGTATAACGTAGTAATCATCTGTAATGACGTCACACAATTATTAAGGTTAAAGTGATTCTTTCATTACCATGTATTTTGGACTAGAACTTCTTTTATGTAAGTAATACTGTGCTAAAACTTTTCTAAATTATACAACAATATTTCGGGAATAATTTGTGAAAACATCAACGAAATTTGCTAATTATTATAGAAATTTTGGACATTTATGTGTGACTACGTAACTTTCAGTTCTGCTTAATTCATGTATACCAGCGATTCAAATTTGTTTGTTTTACAACTCAACTGTAATTCTGTTCAGATTCTGATAAAATTATCATAGCCGAAAGCGTGAAATATGTACATTCAAAGCAATAAATTGAAATTCTGAAATTTTTATATTTCTTCGAAAACAATCTTGAGTTTATGTTCAGTGAACGTAGTGTAGAAACCTCTCAGTTAACCAGGTACGATCTACGGCATTAGTTGATAATCCTCGTACAGTGTTTAGTAATGTTTATAAAGTGCAGTGAGTTATTTAATGTTTGACTTAATATCTATTGGAAATTAGCTATGAATCGTTACGTGAAGTTGACAGCAATTGATACTATATTATTTCTGTGTTTCGGTAAACCTATCGTTTTAAGTGATGTTATTTTAATTAGATTAGATCGGTTCATAAATCCGTGGACCAGTGGTAGGATTATTTCGCCAGCTGAGAAGTGATGACTTGGGATTGAATTTCTGGTTATTTCTGCATTGACATATGAAGTGACTCCAGCATGTGATTTGTGTGAATAAATATTATTTGCGTTTTGCGTTATGACACTACGTTTGGATTGAGTTGCGACCGTCATTCGTTGTGTTCGTTCGTCTTTATTTCAGGAATTGCGATTCCAGACTACAGGTGTGGGCCCTACTAAGGTAAAGGAAAGGGTCTTTTGCCACCCTGTAGACTTCGAAGTGAGTAAAGACACAGTATGAGTCACATATGAGTCGTTATGCGTATCATCGTTTGAGATTATTTCCCAAGTAAAGATTTGCGTTTTTCTTTCTTAATCTGTCGCTAATCTGAACCAGCTGGTACTTCGGAGTATGAACTGACGATCTAATTAAAAGATTGGAGGTGTCGCCTTACCGGTATTTCCTCCCTCGATCTAAATTATTTTTTTTTACAGTGATCACAAGGATCTGGAATCCTCTTTCCCAGATATTCTTAAATCTGGAATTCATTTCTGCGCCGCTCGTCTGGGGTGTAGAAAATGTTTGGAGCTAGAGGTTAGGTTAGATGCGTTGCGTGGGTACTCTAGGCTCCTGGCGACCCTATTTGTCTGTGTGATCCACTTTTGGGATCATTAGGTTTGGGGACGTTTCAAGTCTTGGTATAAAATTAAATCGTAGTAAAGATGCATTCTGCTTAATGGCAGCTTAAAATTCTACATTTAAAGTTAAACTGGAAGACGTTATTTTTATGGTCTCCGAATTAATATTTCTGCTGATTTAGCTTTACAATTAAACAGTTTTATGACTCATGATACTGCGAAATTACCAGTGACTAGAGTTAAAACAAGAGTACATACTATTCCTGCAAATGTTGATTCCTATGATCTTGATGATATATTTCTTGTAAATGTACCTAAGGATCTCATTATAGGATTATTGCAAACACTGTATTCAATGGAAAATACCATAAAATTCCCTTCCACTTTGAAACATTTAATATTAACAAGTTGCAAGTACAAGTTGGTTCCCAATTTTATCCTCTCACCCCTCTTACTCCAGATTATAGTAATCAACTATACGTTCAAAGTTACACCGTGTTCTCTGGAACTGGAATATTTCATGAAAATGTAAGTCATACGTTCACGTATTCTGATTACCGTCATGGATATACTCTTTATGCTTTTAATCTTTCTTCTACTAATACTTTGGATTATTCTATATGGGATGTTATTAAGGATTCTCCCGTTATCTCCGAATAGTGTTCAGCCAAAATCCTGCACATTGTTTTTCATGTATTACTTACGCCCAATTTGCTTCCCTTATACAGTTCGATAAGGATTGTAATGTAGATATGGATCATACTATATAAAACTTAGTTTAGTTAGACCAACCATGAGAACTGTCGTACACTTTTCAGCCTTCGATTATAATGAAGAAAATAATTTCTAACGCCGTCAAATTCTAGGTGTCATGTTAGCAGGGAATTGGCACTGCTCGACTACACTGTGTCTAAGAGTCTCAGAGATCATGAGTGTGTGTAGAAAATATGGCACTACCACATCGGCTAACAAGCATATAAGAATAATAAATGAAGGTCGAAAATAAGTGACAGTGACCGCCGAATTCTAAAGCGGGTTGTGGCGAAGCAGTTCAGAACCGCTGCAACAGAAATAAATTCCCAGTACCACCGTGCTCTGATCGCCTTGAACTACGCAAAGCCACTACTCATGCTGAGTGGTAATTGTTAAACCTTTAGTCTCGGATACTAACCATGAAGCAAATAGAATCTTATCACCCTTGCACCAACACCCAGCTTCGCGAGAGTAAAAAGCATGGCTTGGACAGTTGAGAACTGAAAACGGGTGATACTTTCATACGAATCGTCGTTTACCTTATTCCCAACAAATTGTCGGGTTTATGTGTAGCTCGCATTAGATGTGATTTGGTGATTTTCGGTGGGTCCCGTCATCATCCTGACTGGCTACATTACAGCGTGTGAGTGCCTGGACATTTTAAGTGATCACATGATTCCAAAGGTCCAAAGCTTGTTTTCAAACAAGAACGCTATTTTCCAGGTCGCTAATCTACACATTAACAAAGCAGTGCACGTGCAAGCGTCGTTTGAGGAGCACGACGACGAAGTACATCTTCAGTAGTCAGCTCAGCACCGAGATTTAAATATTATCAAACTAATCTATTTATTTTTTAGCAATGAATACGAGCAAGATTCCCGTCTCTAATATACTCAAAGTATAATTGGCTGATGTTCTACTGGAAGAGTGGTACAATATTCCACTGGAGACTGTTCAGAATTTCTATAAATCCATTTCCAGGAGGATACAAACCGTACTAAATGCTAATGGTGGCCTAATACCTGATTAATAAAGAAATAGCGTAAAACGGATTTTTTTGTCAAATGCTTTTATATAAAGAATAAAACAATTAATGTATAGATAGACAGACACCAAAACGGATGGATACAATGAAACTTAATGTTCTATTACATACTTTAAAACACTTCTTCGAATTATGTTACGAAGTTCCCCAGGGACTCCATTTATTGTCATAACGATCAGCCGTAAGGGAGAGAAAACGCATTACGTGAAAGAATAAGACACGGGAAATACTTTAGGCTAATATGCAGACTGAAATATGGAGTCACTTACACAAGAGACTGGCTAAGGCTTTGCCCTACGCATAACTCTTGATCTTCATATGCACACTCAAAACAGAACAAAATATACGACACTTATGTAATATACGAAACACCAAAATGTATATGACCAGGAATAACGTCACGTGCTATTAATGAGTCATATTGGGCACTTGATTGTGCAGCAGTGTATAGGAGAACGGTCTACTTCACGTTTTTGAAGTGTGACTTGTGTTTGATCATGGCAGTGTCGGAGAACCACATACGGCATGTCATGCTGTATGAATTTCCTGATGGATATCCAGTCAGCACAGCGACACGAAACATCAATGCCGTATATGCTCTGGGTTCTGTGGATGTACGAAGGTGCCAGAGGTTTCGGTCTAGGGATACCAGCCTCACATATAAGCCACGAGAAGGGAGACCTGTGCAACTGGACAACGGTGCTTTGCGAGCAGCGCTGAAGGCAAATCCAATGCAAACTGTTGAAGAACTGATCAGCGAATTCCATGTCATCCATTCGACCGTTGATCGTCATCTGCAGGACGTTGTGCAGGTGTAGAAACTCGGAAAATGCGTTAACACCCCAACAGAAGCAGCAGCGAGTTGACATCTGTAGTTCCATTCTCACCCGTCATAGACATGATCCATTTCTGGACAGAATGGTGACAGAGCATGAAAAGTGAGTTCTCTATCATAACATTACACGCAAACGGCAGGGGTACCTAAAGGCGGGTCTGCAGGAACTACCAAAACTGGATCTTTACCTCTGCAAAGTGATGTTGAGAGTTTGGTGGAATATCCGTGGGCTAATCCATCTTGAGCTCTTGCCAAGTAACCGGACCATTAAAGCAGATGTCTACTGTCAGCAGCTTAAACGCCTACGGACTGCACTACTAGAGAAACGTCCTGCTCTGGTTAATCGGAAGGGTGTGCTCATCTAAAGCGATAACGTACGCCCACACACAGCAAGAAAGAACTGTGCTAAGGTCGAGAAATGTGGTTGGGAGAAACTGCCCCACCCGGCGTTTTTTCACCAGATCTTGCACCAATGGACTACTGTCTTTTCCGCAACCTGCAAAACCATCCTTCCAAAAAACATTGCAAAATGAGGATGACATGCGACGAACAGTGATCCAGTTCTTAGCCTTCGAAACCGGTTACTTCTTTCGGGGTGCATTCAATAACTGGTTGATAGTTGGGAGAGTGTTATGGAGTCCGATGGAGACTATTTTCCTGACTAACGCTAATGTTCCAGGTAAGTTATCGTTCTTTTCTTCACGTTACAAAGATACGGCATTAGTTATGGGATAAGCTGATACTCGTCTCTAATATTAAGCCGTGCATGCCTCAGTACAAACCAAATTAAAATGAAACCGCGAATGGCCCATGAAATATTTATTTTAATATCTCCAGGTACAGCCCAATTTGGCCATTTTACACTAGGTATACTCGTATGTAACAACCACAACAAAAAGGGGGAGGATTTTGGGAATAATCGGCTCTAGGGAAATCACAGAAACCTCACTTAGGATGGCTCGTACAAGGCGAGGGTTCTACCGCCTGGTCTACCAGTATACCTCGACAGTAAAATTTACTACAATATCTAAGGTTTATTTTGATATTTCATGTATTTAGCTTTTTAGTTTATCTACGTTTATGTCCCTTGGTAAAGAATCTATAGCAAAATTAACTTTATAATCACACTCGCGGTATCCGTCTGTCTATCCGTGTCCATAAATTAAATCTCAGTACAGAGGGATGCTACAGAGGATACTGCAGGTATCCTCAGTACAGAGGATACTACAAGGTATAGAGGGATGCTTGAGGTGTCGTTGGAAAGATCTTTGCTAGACTAGCTCAGTCCTAATTGGTAAAGTATTTCAGTGTTGCCAACCCATTTTTAAATAATCAATTGTTCAATTGCTTCTATTCAGTCAGACCTAGCTTTGTCAAACTTGGAATAAATATTATTCGGCACAATAGAAGAGTAGTGTGGATTTTCCCGTACCTCAGCCCTGCAATTGTCATTGTTGGCAACGTATAGGAGCGGAAGGTGACACGGACCATCAGTAAGTGATTACAAAAGCGAGGGAAAAGTTATGCATCGCAAACAGAGAAGGCAAAGGATCAAAACAACTGAAATTCGAAGTTATATAATCCGAGGGCAAGAGCAGATTACCAACTGGAAATCTCAAATAGGTTCGAAATCTTAGCCGACTTAACTAGTAATAAAGATAACATTAATAATGAAACTGATGAAAGTAAGATGTCAGAAGCAATCCGTGATGTGTTGAAGGGCGCAGCGAATTAACGTTTATGTGAGAAGATACAGCAGAAAAAAAGCCCATGTATGATGAAGAATGCCTTAAAATTCAAGAGTAACGGAAACAACCAAGACAACGATGGCGAAGTAATAAACACGAAGCAAATACGAACCACTATAGTAACGTGAAACGCAAAGTCACACGGGTTTTCAGAATCAGAAAGCGAGAATATCTGACGCAGAAGATTCAGGAGATAGAAGAAAAGGGGAAGTTAAATAACATACCCCTCTGTACGAAGGGGTAAGCTCGATAAAGAAAGGTTACCAGCCTAGATTAATGATGATTAGAAATGAACGCGGTGATCTTCAAGCGTATCCGACTAAAATTATCGATGTGAAAAAAAATTATTTCGACAAACTTCTTAACGTAAACAACGTAGAAAAAATAGAGAAATTGAAACTCTATACAGCAAAACCGTGGATACTGAACCTAACGAGGTTGAGGTCGAAATGTTGGTAAAAAAAATGAATTATTTCAAATCACCAGGAACAGACAATATTCCCGTCAAATTAACTAAAGTGGGAGGAACGAAACTAATCAATTAACTGCATAAATTGATAAGTGCTTCATGCAGAAAGGAGGAGCTTCCAAAGGAATGGAAAACCTCAATAATAGTTCCGATTTATAAAAAATGCAATAAATCGGACTGTAATAATTACCGCGGAATCTTATTACTTCCAACATGCTACAAAGTACTGAGTAATATCCTGCTTTGCCTAAGCATATTACGTAGATGAGATAACTGGACATCACCAATATTGATTTAGAAGAAATAGATTCAAGTTGAGCCAGATTTTCGCCTTGAGACAAATCTTTTAGAAGAAATGGGAATACAATGGAACTGTTTACCAGCTATTCATTGATTTTAAGAAAGGATATAACTCTATCAAAAGGAAAATATATACAATATCCTGGTACAATTTGGAATTAAAAAGAAAAAATAGTGAGGATGTGTGTCAGTGACCCCATAAGCAGAGTACGGATAGGTAATAATATGTCAAATATTTTCGAGATTCGCAACGGATTGAAACAAGGTGATGCCTTGTCACCATTACTGTTTTACTTTACGTTAGAATATATACTCCAGAAAATGAAAGAGGACAGAAAGGGACTAAAATTGAATGGCTTGAATGAACTGTTCTGATATGCTAATGATGTAGATTAATAGGGGGAGATAGACATTACAAATAAACAGCGAAAAGTTAGTAATAGCGTGCAATTAGATAGATCTAAGGTAAACTTAGAGAAAATAAAATTCATAACAAGCCGAAACACAGGGAATAACTGAAATATATACATAAAAATTGTAGGGCTTAGAAGCAAAAGCTGAAATCTCCATTTTTTATGAAACCGAGATTTTGATGGAATTGTCTACATAAAAGTTTCTAATGAGGGTAAATGAAGGAAAAGCCATAATTCTTTGTGTATTTTGTAGTTTTTTACGTAGGAACCACAGTAAAATAGTACCCATATACTATTATATTTACCACCATAACCTTTCTTTTGGCTCTCCTGTAAAATTTTCTGGAGTGGAGATTGCAGGCTTTGCTTTTAAGCCCCACAATTAAGAATGAGAACATAGAGAAAGAAAATAAATTTAAATACTTGGGAGCTTAAGTAACAAGCAAAAACGAGGTCACTAAAGAAATTAATTATCGCTTAGCATTGGGCAACGCATGTTTCTAATCCTAACCTCGCGATTAATATCTAGAAGGTAGAAATTGAAAATACACAGAACGGTTATTCTGCCGGTAATACTTTACGGTTGCGAAAGTTGGAGTACGACCCTAACAGATTAACATAAATTACGAGTGTTTGAAAATAAGGACTTGAGAAAGATAAATGGGACGAAACGGGACGAGATGACTGGGGAATGGAGTAGACTGCATAATGAAGAACTTCACGGACTCACACGATGATGTAAGAATAATGAAATCGCGACGACTACGGTGGGTAGTGCATGTAGCTCGGATGGGAGAGAAACGAAGATTATATTCCATCGTCGTTGGTAAGCCGTAAGGAAAGAGACCGTACGGAAGAGCGATACGACGTTGGGAGGATAATTTTAAAAGGGACCTTTGAGTGCTCACGATACAATCCTATGGAGAACGTGTATTACCGCGAGGATGAATTTGCGAGTTTCGTAAGCCATAGAGTAAGTAAGTAAGTAATGCTTGCATGGCTAAAATTCTATCAAGTGACCAGAGCCTTCGAGGTTGTTATATTTTGTTTGATTGTCTTTTAAGATTATAATGTAACTTTAATTCACTTCCATTCAACTTGGATTGCATCTTTTCATTTCACTAGTAGCTATTCTGTCCAACTTACTACTTTTGTCTTCTGAAAATAGAAAAATGTAGAACTAGTTAGGTCGTGATACGCGGGAGCTTATTCAAACGTTTTTAGGTGTAAATTTGCCTGAGAAACTAAGAAGATAAAAAGGCTGATTTATTTCGTTCAAGATACCACTTCGTCGTTGACAGATCTCAAATCATTTGGAAAAGAATTACCATAGTACTTTTCATTATATCAGTGTGAAAGATAGAAAAGAATAAGCGTGCTCAGCCCTGTTATCCCGCGATGGACTACTGAGCGTTCCGGAGATGATACGGTATTAGAATGCCACTCATGTAGATATCCTGACTGACAATGCTTTTTCTCTTTGTCTTCAGCCACACTAGGTGAATGACAAGAGGGTACCTTGTGTTAAGAGCTAAACCCCTTCAATGGCCATTGCGTCGTTACAGGATACAGTAAAATTAAAAGCCGAAACTAGATGTAACAGTAAGTGCTTTAACCCTGGGAATTTAAAGTTGACAAATTTCTAAAGTGACAATGGTTTCCAAGTGTTTTTAACAAGTTGTTTAGCATCTTCGTGTACAGCTCAACCCATAGTTCGTACTTCATATATTTATGAAATTTGGCTTTAAACTATTAACCTAAGGAGTATTACCTTGAAATATTTTAGTACTTTTTCCAGGAAAGAGGATAAAACTACTGTTGCTAGGATTCCAAGAATTTGCTTTCGTTTTGTCTGTATGATTAACGATAACGTAATATGCAATCGTAAGTAGCTGCTTTAAAAATATTACCTTTAATTTTAGTTAGTTTTTTTTTATTCCTTGAATCTTTCGGTAGCTCTAAAGGCAATACTCTTAACAAATTCTGCCTCTGAAGGTGACAAATGAAAGAGAAGACGAAAAGGAGAAGATATTGTGATCCAGTTCCCAGAAGAAAAGGCGAAAGGACCCATTTGCAGAAAACAAGCGTGAAATTCGCAGTAAATGTTACTTCTATGTTACTGCTCACTAGCTTCCAAAAGGAAGCCGTCTTTGACAGCAGCCTTGTAACTTAATCACATCGCTATCCAAGGAAAGGGAAATACGAGCCGTAAAACATTCAAAACTTCCAAGATTCATAGCAGTTTAATTTTCGCTTTGTGACTTGCCGTGAAATTGATTTTTATTCTTTTTTAGTTACCTTTTCAACAGCCAACACTTAATATGAAAAGGACATAAAAAATGAATAACAGCAGATCTTCTTATAATAGACAAGAAGTTTGTATTAACGTTTATAATGAATCTTCTGGTGACAGCTGAAAGATAACATATTGTTTTTGGCCCTGCTTTGCCTGAAAGTCTCACGTTCACTTACGATAATTCTCTTTCACTGCTAAGACACGCGTTGTAGAAAATAAGTAGATTCGGTTTCTTCCATCATAAAAAGAAATAGAAATTTCTCGGTTCAGAAGACCTCTAGCATTATTATACGTTTAGTAAACTTCATGTTGCCGATAGCCATGGTCGTAAGGACTAGGGCGCTGGACCGCCCTCCATAAGGTTGCCGGTTCAAATCCCGCCTGTTGTATGGATATTTGTTTATTTCGGAACCAGTACACTCTTATAATCTAGACAGCCCACACTAAGTGACATATTGCTGTCAAGATACAAAGATTTATCTTACTTGACACAGAATGCAAATTCATCCTCTCACTCTGCCATAAAACTTTTTCTTCTGTCTTCATAATCTACCTTCCAGCAATTCATGACTCTGTCTTCATTCACAATATATTTATAGACACTTCAAAATTTAAAGTGAGAAGAAACAATAATGCCAATACTACAACCAAACGCTCAATATCACACTAAGACCAGCAATTTCCCAGCTCTCATACCATTATTGTAAGACAATCTAACCAAGTCTAACTATTGTCCCAATCATACTATAGGATTACTGACTCTCAAGCACAATTTTTCTTCAGTCCATGCTGATCCAAAATTTCTTTAATTTTTTTCAACCACTAAAATTAGGATTTAAATTCTTTAATACATTCTAAAACATGTCAAGAAATAGTAACAGATGGTTCATGGATTCTCCTGGGGTAAAATATTCCGGAGGTAAACTAGTCCCTCATTCGGATCTCCGGGCTGGGACTGCTTCAGGGGGTTCTATGAACAGGATTAAGAAAGACCTTAGAATAGGAACGTGGAATGTATGAACATTATACCAAACGGGCGCTCTTCAGGTGGCGGTACGCGAGACCGAGAAGTACGAGCTAGACATATTAGCGTTACAAGAAGTTCGGTGAAAGGGTCAAATAGCATCCCACAGGGCAAGTACACGTTCTACTACGGGGGAACACAGTCTCACGATTTCGGAACAGGGTTCCTCATTAAGAATAGTATCCTTCAGGCTGTTCAGAATATAGAGTTCGTAAACGAAAGACTATCGTACGTTACGATACGTACTCGATGGGGCAACATGGTTTTATTAAACGTCTATGCTCCGACCGACGTGGCTACTGATAACGACAAAGATATATTCTACGATGAGCTAGAAAGGTTGTTTGACCGATTACCGAAGTATAATTCGAAATTTGTGTTGGGTGATTTCAATGCAAAGGTAGGGAGGGAAGAAAAATATAGACCTACTATAGGCAAATACAGTCTTCACGAAAAGACCAACAACAATGGAGAAAGACTGATAACTTTCGCGATTTCGAAAAACTTACTGGTAAAGAGCACGTACTTTGAACACAAATACACATGGGTATCTCCGGACGGCAAAACTCTCAGCCAGATCGATCACGTATTAGTAGACAGACGAAGACACACCAACATAATGGATGTTAGGTCGTACAGAGGAGCGGAAGGTGACACCGACCATCAATTAGTGATCACAAAAGTAAGGGAAAAGTTATGCATCGCGAACAGAGAAAGCAAGGGATCAAAACAACTGAAATTCGAAGTGAAACTATTAAATAATCCGAGCATAAAAGCAGATTACTGACTCGAACTGTCAAATAGGTTCGAAATCCTAGCCGACTTGAGTAATAATAATGATGATATTAATAATGAAATTGATGTAAGTAAGATGTGGGAGGCAATTCGTGAAACAATTAAGAGCGCAGCGAAGGAACGCGTAGGTGAGAAGAAACAACAGAAAAACAAACCTTGGTTTGATGAAGAATGCATTAAGCTTCATGAGGAACGAAAACAAGCAAGGCAACGATGGCTAAGTAATAAAAGCGAAGCAAATACCAACCACTACAGTAACGCGAAACGAAACGTCACACTCGGGTTCAGAAACAAAAAGCGAGAATATCTGACGCAGAAGATTCAGGAGATTGAGGAAAACGGCAAGACAAATAACGTACGAGATCTATACAAACGGGTAAACTCGTTAAGAAAAGGTTACCAGCGGAGGTTAGGAATGATTAGAAATGAACGTGGAGATCTTCAGTCGGATCCGACTAAAATTGTCGATATGTGGAAAAGTTATTTCGACAAACTTCGTAATGTACACAGCGGGGAAGAAACAGAGGAATTTGAAATCCATACCGCAGAACCGTGGATTCCCGAACCTAGCGAGATCGAGATTGAAATGTCAGTTAAGAAATTGAAAAATTTCAAATCACCAGGAATAGACAATATTCCAGCCGAATTAATTAAAACAGGAGGAACGGCACTAATCAAGGAACTACATAAATTGATGAGTGCTATATGGAGAAAGGAGGAGCTCCCAAAGGAATGGAAAACATCAATAAATGTTCCGATTTACAAAAAGGGCGATAAGTCGGACTGTAATAATTACCGCGGAATCTCGTTACTTCCAACCTGTTACAAGGTATTAAGTAATATTCTGTTAACACGCCTAAGTGTATACGTAGATGAAATAATTGGAGATCACCAATGTGGATTTAGAAGAAATAGATCCACGTTGGACCAGATCTTCGCCTTGAGACAAATTTTGGAGAAGAAATGGGAATACAATGGGACGGTTCATCAGCTATTCATTGATTTTAAGAAAGCATATGATTCTATCAAAAGGGAAAAGTTATACAGTATCCTGATACGATTTGGAATTCCGAAAAAATTGGTCCAACTAGTGAAGATGTGTCTCAGCGACCCCATAAGCAGAGTACGGATAGGTAATAATATGTCAGATAGTTTCAAGATTCGCAACGGATTGAAACAAGGCGATGCCTTGTCACCACTACTGTTTAACTTTGCGTTAGAATATGCGATTTTAAAAATTAAAGGGGACAAAAAGGGACTATCATTGAATGGTTTGAATCAACTGTTTGTATACGCGGATGACGTAGATTTAATAGGGGACGATATAGATGCACTACAAAGCAACACCGATGTCTTAGTAGAAGCGTGCGATGAGATAGGTCTACAGGTAAACATAGATAAAACAAAATACATGATAACAAGCCGAAGCACAGGGAATGAAGGAATTAAGAACATAAGAATTAGGGATGAGGTCTTAGAGAAAGTGAAGAAATTTAAATACTTGGGAGCATACGTAACAAGCAAAAATGAGGTCACGGAAGAAATAAAAAGTCGCTTAGTATCGGGGAACGCATGTTTCTATTCAGTCCAGAAACTTCTAGCATCGCGATTAATATCAAGGAAATTGAAATTAAAAATATACAGAACGGTTATTCTGCCGGTAATACTTTACGGTTGCGAAAGTTGGAGTACGACCCTAGCAGATGTACGTAAATTACGTGTATTTAAAAATAAGGTTTTCAGAAAGATATATGGGCCGAAACGCGACGAGATGACTGGAGAGTGGAGGAGACTGCATAATGAAGAACTCCATGGACTGTACGATTCACCAGATGTTGTAAAAATAATGAAATCGAGACGACTAAGTTGGGCAGGCCATGTAGCTCGGGTGGGGGGAAAACGAAGATTATATTCTATCCTGGTTGGAAGGCCGGATGGAAAGAGGCCATTGGGAAGACCGAGACGTCGTTGGGAGGACAATATTAGGAGAGATCTTCGAGAAGTAGGTGTTCGTGATGAAAATTGCCTTGAGGTTGCTCAGAATATAATCCAATGGCGAACGTTTGTTACTGCGGCGATGAACTTGCGATTTCCATAAGCCATAGAGTTAGTTAGTTAGTTAGTTAGTTAATACATATACTTACCAGTAAGATATGTTTCAATCCAAAATAATCTCACAATAGAATCTCAAATTATTACATTATTAAGCTATGTACCAGGTAATTACTTACCTTTTATATCAATTATAATGAAAGAGAGCTCACTTAACACATTTCCGCAAGTAGCACGTTATGTGTCAAAGATTAGTACGCGGCTCGCGAGATAGTTTAGCCACCCATGCTAAAACTTACCTACCTGTATTGTATTAATGTAAATCGGGAATTTTCATAAAATATAATTTTGTACTTCAAATGACATTATAGACGCTCAGAATACATAAACATAAAGTCTGTGAGATCAAAATATCTTATCATTTGCTGATACAATATAGTTAGACTGTAATTTCGGGAACGTCTTAACTTTATGCATTAATTTGGAGTTGATCCGTCCTTCCTCTAGGATAGCCTGGATGCTGCTGCTGAGCATTTTCAACAGATCCTGAAAGTTTCCTGATAAACGCTGTGCAATTCTTCCAGAAGATCTGCATACAGAGTATGTAATGACGTTGCATATTTCGGTTTGCCGCGCAGTTAGCATTTTATTCATCCTATGCGGGGTTCTGTGGAATTTTGTATAAGCAAATTAATCTTGTCAATCTCATTCTCGACAAACTGTTTCACCACAGCAGCCCACCTTTGTGAATTGATACGTTGCAGTGCTGTTAAAGGAGATAACCACCACCGAACTGTTCCAAATGTACGAAGCACATTAACTGTTCAAAACGCCCTTCTTTCTAGATGTTGTGCATTCAGATTGCTGTGCTGTGTAACAAATAACTGATTCCATTCAGTCACAAGCAACCCCACACTGTAATACTACCTCCATATACTTCACTGTTGGCACAACTCATGACGGCGAGTATCGTTCATCGGATGTTATCTGAATCCAGACCTTACGGTGTCTGAATACAAACCATTGGACTTTAGCATCTTATGATCTAATTGCTCCCTTCACAGGACATGGCCCGATGACGTCTTCACTTGGGACTTGACTGAAATTAAAATCTACTTGCCGGTGATTGTTCCCCAATCGAACTAGGGCAAATTTTAGGATCCAATTGGTTACCACTTCAACGCTCGACGGTTTCGTTCTTTCAGTATCATAATAGAAATTGCATTGTGGTTGATACCCTCTTTCACTTGACATCACCCACAGTCGACCTGAACAGATGAAGTGATATGCGGAAACATCAGATCTTATAGGAGTGAGTGGGTTCGTAGAAAAAAAGAATATAACATTGCAGGTATATTTGTATTGTTGGAATGAATTCCAGTAATAATTTATACATTTTCGAAGAGATTTTATGATAGCTCATAGAAATGTTTATATCTTCTTAACCTTGGTTACTTTCTTTTTCCTTTTCGACACTAGAGAGATGAAGTATGGTTACTTTAAAGAGTCATTTTGAATTTTCGTGCTTTTAGAACTAATTTTAACATAGTACATAGCAAAGTTAAGTTATAGAAAGACATTTCCAAGTTTCATCGTGTCTTTTCTGCTCTTTCATAAAAACCAAAATGATAAGTAACATTTCTTTATTTCTGTCTAAGTTTCTTTGTCTTGACGACAATGAAAATTACTGTGTGCTACAAGACTCCAAATTCTACGTATGAAGCGTATGGGCAAACAAACGTCTAAGGGTCAGTTCTACAATCGACGGCTGAGCTTCTGGTCAGGGCTAAGTTAAGGCTAAGTCTCATTTTGCATACTCTCATTGGCCGAAATATGACTTGGCCTCAAGTTAGCCCTGGCCGTCGATTGTAGAACCGACCCTAAGTGACATTTTCAAATAAAAAAAATGGGTACAGTTTTATATATAACAGGAAAAATATGAGACATAAAATATTAATACTTTGCACAAAAGGGGACTTTAGTCTAACATGTCTTCGTGCAAAGGATGAATATTGTATACCTCATATTTTCCCTGTTATATATAAAAATGTACTCGTGACTTTTCTTTTATTTGAAAATTTCACTTAGACGTTTGTTCGCGCATATGCTTCATATTTCCAATGCCTTTATAATTGTGTCTGTGTTCCTAGAACAAGCAGCAAATTATATTAACCTTGTAACTCGTGCAGTATTCATGTTCCTGAAATAATATTTCAGATAAATAAAAGAGCTATTTTCAATAAAATTTAACGAAAATTGAGAAAACACAAAGTACTACCAATTTTTAATGTTTTATTTCAGTCTGTATTCATTAAGATAGATCATGTGTGTGTGTGTAAATCGAGAATATAACGCTAGATTTTCTTATGGTTTTACTGTTCTTAACTCTAAGAGTTTCACTGAAGTAATAACTTTTACATGTCGATCATCTCAAATTATACGTCAGATGTATTGGAAAGGTTTAAAGTTACATCTAGATTGAAAATACTTTTTGGAAAGAAAATCTTCGCAGTTTTTGTCCTAGAACAAGCGTGTCAATGAAGGAAGGACAAAATGTATGAAAAAATATGTAGGGTTATGATCCCTAAAAAGCACTCTCGGTATTTGTGGAAAATGGTTTACATCGTGCAAAAATGATGGAGTTATTAGTTTACTCAAATAACTGTCAAAGGTATCTTTTTCGCCATGCTATTTTATAGCTATCTTTGTACTCACACGATTTTTAATCTTCTTCCTGAAAACTAAGCTCATGTAAATATGTGGAGGCAGCAGACTGAGTCAAAGTAAACTCACAAAGAAACTGGCAAAATAATTATAATCTACCGTCAGGGACGAACCTAGAAATTAGTTTTAAAGGGGGTCCAAAAATTTCAGTGTACACAAAATATACAAGGTGATTCAAATACTTTATCCAGCGTCACACTTTTAGTGAATGTAACTCGGCAGCCATAACAGGTAGATGAAATTTGACATTTGGAATCCTTTTCTGGAAAATTCTCCAGATGATGTCGCTCATGCGGAAAAAATAAAAGGTTACTAGCAGCCCAAAGAACGGTTTGTGTAACAGAGTCACTTGATAAATATAGAGCTTAATAAGTACAAGATTACAGCAATCCCGCTAAAAAGGTTATATCCAGTGGGTTGCTAGACTATTTTAAAGGGTTATGATAAATAACTTTAACCCATTTACTATCCCAACAAAGATCTGTAACGCTTTTCATGGTAAAATCATTTGGAGGTAAGCAAATGTTATGAGTTACACTACATGTAGCTTATGGTGATTTTTAAAGAAAAAAAGAAAAGAGAAAGAAAACATGTGCGGCAGACTAGGACAGAGTTCTCTACAGTAGAAGGCCAGAGGGTACTATGTGGCAACGCAGCATCATGGGAAGCCTGCCGGCTGATATAGTACGTCGTCTGCTGTGTTAACTATGACTGAAAACATTTTGTGAAATATCTTGCATGTGATTTCAGATTCATCGTCTTAGTAGGAGGAGGATGATAAAATGTTTTTAGAATACTTAAATTCAAGGCGCATTCCAACAATCCGGAGACATCCAAACTATTTTGAAAAATTTAAATGATGTTGATTTTCTTTACAAGGTTCAGACTTACGAAAGAGACCGTGAAAGAAATAGTTCCTCAAATTGATGACATCTTGGAAACACCTACTAACAGTCACACTTTTCATGCTATTTCCTATTTTCTGTCATAATTACTATCTATGTTTTATCGTGGAAGCGGTTCCATTGTAATAGCTTGACGGTCCTTGCACTCCTTTCCATAATGCAATCTAAGTTCAATTAACGTAGCATAGTGAATCTAAAGATAGAAAATGTAAAAAAAAAAGAAAAAGAAAAAAGAAAGATAGGAAGAAAAAGAAAAGAAAAGTGAAAAAGTTGAGTATAGGAACCGTGAAGTTATAACACTAGGGCAGTCTCACAGAAGATTCTTGATCTCTGGTCCGCCTACGTATTATTATAATTAGTAACTCAACTCTTTACAGATGTGTTTATTACCTTATTTAGACATTATTTACACAGCATTGAAATCTTTTATCACGCTACGTAGGTAAAAAGAACCTTTCTCAAACATTACATTGGTGAATTCGTTTAGAAATGGAGATCAGCTAAAATTTGGAATACACAGTAAGGACATCCACAGTTAGCCCTTTCTGGTGGAGTTTACGAGACGTACTTCAAAAGGCACTTTTATAGAAAAGTTTATTGTAGACTATACAATTAAGTGTTAATTTCTCGGCTCATAATAGTTTAATATTTCTTATATAAAGGACATGCAAATTTAATTCGACCCTTTGTACAAAGCGTATAAAGTTATTTGTTACTCCATGCGCCTTGTAAATTTACAAACATACGCCTCGTAAAATTAATGCTAACTCCATAAATAGTATATTTAATTGCTCATAGTTCTACATATCAAACTTTATAACAAAAATATATCCGAAAACATATTTCTAAATCTGAAAGAAATTATAGGACTAATACGTGGTCGTCTTTCATAGCTCATCTAATTACACATATCAAAGCTTATTATTCATTTTTTAAATATATTACATACCTCCATTTGATCCTCTTCTACTTAAGTCTCCAACATCATTCGACCAACATTAAAAAAAAAAATGTCAGCGATAATTTGCACGTACCTCCTACAAAGTTATTTAAATACACGCCATGATACCGGCGCAATCAGCCGTCTGGGCAATGTTGCCATTTTTCAATACTCCAGCCTTCTACTGTAGAAAGGCTCTGACTAGGATCGCACCGGAGAACTTACGCGTGGCACTTCGAGTTGATAACAACTACACCAGCGGAACATTTAAAGCTTACGGTTGATACTGTGTATATATGACGAAGGTTGCGAGACTTCGATGTTCTCTATACAAATCTTCAATGTTGTCTAGTACACTTCCTCGTTAACAGAATATATAATAATACTATAAATATATTCTTAAATTTTTCTTGTTAGGTTACCTGCTAAACACTTACCTTAAAGTCTTTATGATGGTACAAAACTTCCATATCGAATCTTCTGAATCACCCTATCCTATAAAATCACCTCTAACAGTTTATCAATTTCATTTAGAAAAAAGGAATTTCGGAGAAGATCAGAATACACTGAATTCACCCACTAAAAACGTAACTGGTTATTAGAAGATAAAAGTATATATTTTGTGAAAAGCACTACGTGTTAAAAGTCTGGAAGATTGGAAAGAGTAGTGATTTTTCCTGCATGTTGTTAGCGGTAAGTAGATCTTTGATGTAGGAATTCAGTCATCCATATCAGGGAAGTAAATAACGAAATGGTAATTTCTAATGTGTCCTTATGCGATAAGAACACTAATATTTGTTTTGTTAGGAAATGAGTAATGAAAAACAAAACAAAAAATGATTTTACAACAGTGTGTAGTCCATTTGTAAAACCGCACTTGTCCAAACTACATAAATGTTGGGAAATCAACAAAAATACTTGTAATACACTTCCTCTTTTTTCAAAGTTGGGCAAAATTTTCAGCCATGAATATCTTAGAAATAGTGGTAGAAGTTTTAGTTTACCAAGATTTTCTACTTTTCTAGAAAAGAAATGAGAAACATAAAATATATACAAATTTTACTGTTATTTTTTGTTTTCGTCCTTTACTTTCTTATAATAATTAAATGATTTTAAGACGTTCTGGAACCACAAAATCTTACTAGTGTGTTAGAAAATAATGGAATGAACTCAATAAGCCAATATTTCAATTTTACGTTTTTGTGGACAAGGGCGCTTTTGGAAATGGACTACATTACTCACCGTGCCAAATAATTTGCGATATATTTCCCGAAAGTATACAGGCTATCCAAAACTTCTCTCCCTGATTGCAAATATTTATAGCGTGTAAAGTTTTTACAGTAGGAGTATGCATGGCAAATTGATGGCAAATTGTGGGAAAACTCATCAATATTTTGTGGAATCATCAGCAAATCCAGCGGGATAAGGATAGCAGGATGCTGCGGGATAAGAATAATGTGATCGTCACTAACTTTTATTCACAGCAGCTCCCCAATATATATTCAACAGATATAGATAAAAGAATGAATCTTTGAGCATCATATGGGGAATATTTGAGATAAATTAAGATCTTTCTCTTTCCAGACAAATATTTGTGTGTGTGTGTGTGTGTAGGTGTGTGTGTTTGTGCGTGTGTGTGTGTGTGTGTGTGTGTGTGTGTGTGTGTGTGTGTGTGTG
>JAGDQP010017686.1:25647-38007 GCA_022664845.1 Lepisma saccharinum | reverse complement strand
CACTGCAGATCATACGCTTCTTTGGGCGTTCTCCACACATAAACACGGCCCGTGGTTTGGAATAGGGTGAATGGTGACTCATCCGACCATACCACACGTTTCCAGTCGTCAACGGTCCAAGTTGCATGGTCGCGGCACCATTTGCGGCGTGCTAAAGCGTTCTGGTCCCTGATGAGAGGTTTGGCCCGTGCAACACGACCCCGTAAGTTCATGTCATGTAATTCGCGGCGGACTGTGATTGTCGAAACAGGTTGGGGGAGGTGCTGATTGAGTTCCTCCGTCACTTGCGCCGCAGTGGCACGACGGTTCCGCGTGACAATGCGCTTTAATACCCGGCGTGCCCTGTCACTGATGCTTTTCTTCCGCCCACTGTTCCGCTTCCCCGATGTGGTTTTCCCGTGTGTTGTGTAGGCCGTCATCACCTTCGACACTGTCCCTGGCGACACACCTAACACACTAGCCACTGCCGTCACACTCACTCCACATAACCGCGCACCAACAATTTGCCCTCTTTGAAACTCTGAGAGGTCTCCCATTTTACACTACCTCCGTCTGCTGCAGCCACTGAACACTCCTGTTCCACGACGCCTGACGTAGTATGGAGACCGACCTAACACACCACCACCAGCAGTCCGGCGCTGCGGTCGCCATGACACCACTGCCAACCCATACGTCTGACGTGTTGCCAACTACAGGTGTTTCCATTATTCTGATAAGCATCTGTATATATATATATATATAAAAGTTACGAAATAATAATTTATCAAATATAAATTATTAGTGAAACAATAATTATTATTGATTTTTATTAGTTGAAAGCGTTAAAATACGATATGTTATTATGAAAAAGTTATGTTGTTCCGCTGTCAGACTTATTGTAAGTTAGAGTCAAATGTATGTTCGTCAATATATAAAAAAAGACTGCCCGAAGTTGCCCTTGTTTGTTATTCAATCAGTTCAGAAAGGGGGACCCAAAAATCAATTTTCCACACCGTTTGAGCTAGAGATACAAAATTTTGCACAAAGGTGTATTATCACGAGTAGTTAAGGAAAATATTACATGTTGAAAAAGTCGCTATCTTCGATCCAAAATGGCCGCCAAACCTATTATTGTATAGAATGCACAGCCTAAACCGCTGGAGCTAGAAACACCAAATTAGATATGAACGTACATGATGACTAGTAGGTTAAGAAAATATTACAAAATGTTTTTAAAGACGCCATCTTAGATCTAAAATGGCAGGACGAAAAATCCATTATCCACACCGTTGAAGCTAGAGAAACGAAATTTGTCGTAAAGGTGTATCATCAGGAGTAGTTTAGGTAAATATTACAATATGTTGAAAAAGTCGCCATCTTGGATTCAAAATGGCCGCTCAAAATCCAATCAAGAATCATTTATAAAAAACCAATAACATCATACTTCATTAAAAACAATTATCATTTAAGTATACACTAGAATGTTAAAAAGTTGTTAAGGGGGTTCAATTTTGCAACTCTGACGTCAGATTTGTAATCAGCGACCAACCCTCCCTCCCCCGAGTACAGATTTTGAGATCATTCACTTGCGTTTTTGACTTTTGGCCAGCATTTTTTGAATCGGCCGCATTGTGCATCGCTATTATCAACTCCAGTAAGGCTGTAAGTAGATCTGCTTATCTGACTTGAATCGCGGTTTTGAATTTTAAAGATGAAGGTAGGTTGTATGCAATAGCATAAAAAATGTCTTAGCGCACCGGTATTGAAATTTTGAACACGTCTAGGTCAATTTAAATTTAATAGGCGATTTTACTTCCTTTTCTTAGGAGCTTCTATTTTTTATTTTTAGCTGTATGCCGCCCCTAAACGTGCCGCCAGGGACGCTTTCCCCCTTTTGCCCCCACCCAAATTCGACACTGCCTTTTATATAAAAGTGAATGGGAAATACATAACTTCAGCACAGATGTATGAAATGTTGTTGCCTACCTTTCAGGCATTCAGAACAAAATTTCGAAAATTTTGAAGTCCTGTAACTCGTGTACCTCCGAAACGTAGTACTAAAGAAGTGTTCATTTGAACCATCATCAACGAAGTTTCATACAGATTCTCGTGTCCCACCGGAGACAGTTCCCTTGTAAGCGAATGTCTAAAGTATATGAGCAGGGGGTCTGGCCGCTATATTCATCTATACGTGAAGAATGCTTCCGAGGGACGTCAGTCCTCAGACATGTTCCAGGCATAAATCCGTTGGTCTATAAATCTAAGTTAAATAATAATTTAAAAAGAGATGAAAACAATATTAACACGTTAAACTCATAAGATTAATGCTTTTATTTTTCTTAAATTATATTTTACACATTATTACATTATGTTATGGAATAACCTCAAAATGTAACATAGCATGTAACAAGTTATTTGTCATGAAACATATTTCCCACATGCTTATAAGTTGACAAAACTAAATCATTAATCATGCGAAGACGGGAACAATATGAAATTTCAACCAGAGTAGACATAATGCATTTATAAGAACAAAATCAGAAACATATCTTCCTTCGTTGCAAGAGATTTAATAAACTAGTATACCTTAACGACATCAGATGTCACTGACAAATTTAGATTGTTATTTCATTTAACTCATGAATCTGTTTTATTCTTTGTTTCAAAGTTACTAACGGAGAGTTGATAATTAATCAGGTCTTATCAAAACAGTGCACCGAAACTATACGTGTGGTTGCAAATCGATTTTAATGTTTCTCTGTAAAGACTTGGGCAAAAAAAAATCAAACAAAAGTAAATTCTACATAAAATGATGAATCTTTGCATATCAAATCCCGATTATGTATATTTTAAACTCTTTTGTCATACAGAAATGTAATTAATTACACCATTATTCATGAAAAGAACAACATTTTATTATTTGCTTGCTCTGTCTGCAAAAAAATCTAAAAGTTTCAGAATCTCCAGTAAGTAAGTTAGCAAGTAAGAAAGTTCCTGATAGATACATCTGATTTTAAATATATAAGATTTGCTTTAAACGCATATATTAAATTCTGATTCCCAAGTGTTGTAAATATCGACATTATCACTTCCCCTAACTCAAAACTAAATATATTAACATTATATTTTTATTATTTATCTATATACACGACAAAAGCGATATGAGTTCTTTCCTGACTTTATACATCAAGAATAACCGATTACATATCTTCGCACCTTCTCGTTACAATCTACAGCTTGGGAACAGATACGGTATCAACAGAGCATGGTCTCTTTTTAAAAAAATTACCGACTTCACGCATCCTTCTTTGAATGTATAATGCTGATCCATGTTACTAGGTCTTACTTCTGTGCATATCAAATGCCGACGATACAAGTTGTTGGTTCTTTGCATATTAAATACCGACGATACCTGGAGTTGGTTCCTCGTACATTCTGAAACATAGAATGAAGGAAAAAGTTGGTGATATTCCAGAGATGAAACTAAGAAGAAACTTAATAAGAGATTCTTGAATGAAAATTAACTAGAAGCTGAGGGAGAGAACACACCATATGATCAAAAGTACCGGGTTACCCACAAACTTGGGTCGTTCTCCATCGGGAATACTGACAATATCTTATTGGCCCACCCTTGGCCTTGATGGCAGCTTGAACTTCAGAAAATGTATCGATGTGTGCTGTGTGGACTAGCACGAAATTGCCGTTCCAAAACATTCCAGAGATATTCTATTGGATTTGAATCAGGATTCTACGCAGACCAATCCATTAGTGGTACGTTGTCGTCAATCAACTCCCCGGCAATATGGACGGATGCTCGGTCGTGTTGAAAAACACAAGGGTCTTCCTGAACTGGTTTTTGATGGTGGGCGCCAGGAAAGTGCTTAAATATCAACGTAACCTTGTGCTGTGGGTACCTTTGACGAGTGCAGACAACGGTGGAGGCATGATGAAGCTGACCCATGAAAGCCTCGGTAGCAGTAAGCCGGGGTGGCATTCATACTCCCCGATTGTGTATGTGGGAAGCCCCGGTAACAGCGAAGCGAAAATCTAGTGCCAGTTGTAGTCATGCCAGGTTGAATGGGGCAGGTTGCTGAAAGCTGAGGAAACCGTGGGCGGAGTGGAGCTTCGTGATTGTACGCGTGCACCTGCAGCACAGTCATATGGGACCTCGATGTGAAGCTTGCGGAACTTCAACCAAGCTGCGAAGTGGCTCGATCGCGGCCGTTGAAGGGAAGCCTAGCGCAGCGATGTACCTGATTGCTTCAGCCACCACTCTGGCTTGTTTGGTTTCGCAGTCAAAGCGGATCAGTGGTCACCGCGGTAGCAGCAGCACGGGATGGCACGCATACTGCCAGATTTTGTATGTGGGAAGCCCCGGCGACAGCGAAGCGACGCACCCCGTGCCTGTGGCGGCTGTGAAGCATTTTCGCACTGTTTCTGTATCTCCGCCCCCCTTCCCAATTGCTCTTCCTTTACTCTTCTAGATTGTAGTTAGTTCTTTTCGAACTAACAAACTAATATATCAGATTATATACCTACCAACCAATATGGTCATATCATTCCTGTAGTATTTTAGTCGTAGCGGGTTTTTTCCCTCTATCAAAGCTCTTTTGCCCCTTTTCTGTTGTCTTTTTTTACCTTCTTTCACTATTCCCGATTTAGTGGTAAATGTGTTAGGATAGAAACCTCTAGAATACCTTAGATCCTTGCTTTTTAGTATCCTTACTAATTGCATGCGGAGACCTCGGTAGAAGTTGGAGAGAGGTCACTCAGCAGGGCGGGACTTTCGAGGACCCTGCTTATTCCCCCCTTTTCTGTTCTGTTCTGTTCTGCCGTGACAATAAAGAGTCCTGGTGTTTGTAGTAGATTCTGATGCAGTTTGGAATTATTGTCTGATGGTGGTGCTTGACGATTACGCTCCACGACACTATTTAACACTCGACGCGCTTTGGATGGATGTCAACATGGGAAGTCGACCTGTACGCTATTTAGTTGTGTACATATTCCTTCACTTTTCCACTTCACCGTAACATCAGAAGCAGTGAAAATCTCGAGCACAGTCTACATACACAAGTAGCAACCAATTACCTGACCACCTTGTAAGTACTTAAGTTCCGCAGACCGGCCTATTCTACTGGCTGCCGCTGTCTGCTGACTACTGAGATTAGTGACCATGTGTTCCATGAGGTAGGTGGCAGTACTGTCACCTTATATGATAAACACACGTTTCGCGGGGTGTCTGGATACATTTGATCACATAGTGTATGTAAAAATAAATATATATGCAGAATGGTAATGTAGTACATCAAGAAACAAAGAAAAAGCTTACCGGAGAGGAAATTTTACCGCCTTATGGAGTGCCAGACTTCCGAAAATGTGCTTAGCTTAACATTTTGAATATCAATAACAGTAGAGCTGAGGTGGCATGCTATCATGAGAACTTCCAAACCTGTTTTATCCAAAATTCACATTTAGAAAGTGAAATGGGTGAGCAAGGGATCACTCAAAGAATGTGTGACAACGCATTTAAAAATATCTTTCGGGATATGGAATCTGCTTGAAACATCAACTTCGTGATAACCATTGTTGCCTGATAGAAAATCGTGCTATTCATGCTTATTTCGACCACCTTTTACTTCTGAAAGTTCCTGGGAACCTCTTACTTGATTTTGGGAATCCCTTGGATTCCCATTACATAATTTTGCAATAAGTCTATGCATTTTTGAATAAAGTAAGTTTGAAGTTTTTAATTGTTACATGCCACATTAGGTCTAATGTTAATAGTATTGGAAAATTGAAACTTAAATTTCATTTTCCCACGCTTTAGGTAGCCTGTAACTTTAAACACGGAGTATTTTGATCCCTGATACTAACAGTAAGACATTTTTCTCTTTTTTTGAAGTAGTATCATACTCCGAAGTACAGTACATCCTGGATATATATATGGGTCATGCTAACCAAAAGAAAAAGTGCTCAAAGTGCAAAAGGATATGTTCTTGTTTTTTTTCTTTTAACAAAGTAATGTTTATTCCGTAGTGACTGATAACCACGTCACAGGACAAAGGGTAGGAATAGGTATGGAGTGGATACAGTTGGTTGGTGATGGGAGAGAGTGGAGTTAGAAGAGACAAGATGGTGCTGTCGATTATTTGTTTTCCTTTTGACACTCCAATATATGTATTAGGGATTCAATATTATATGACTGGTTTCAAAAGCACTTGCAATCCATGCACAACTCAGCAATTTCTTCTCTCTTCCCATGATCCAGCTCTCTCAACACTCGAAAATGAAGAGAAAAAAAACTAAACGAGATTTATTGTTTGGTAGCCGAAAAAATCGCCCAAAATACGAAAGACCATCATCGTGTGTCCATGTCCTAGATATCCGGATCCAGATTCGGACATTCGTGTATCCAGATATCCGGATCTGTTTGGCCATCCCTACTACACTTCAAAGAAATAATGATGAATTTACTAAAACTATTGCATGATCTGTTTCACCGGAAATATAGCGAGTAAAAAGAGTCACTCAAAAGGATGAAACGGGTAAATGTAATATGCTTTTACAAAGGTGTAAAATAAGTGAAGAATCAACAAAAATATCATAAATATAGAAATTGCGTTGTCACAAGACAATGAACTGTTGTTATCTGTAAACTTATACATGATTGACGTTTGAATTTTTAACATCTGGATGTTTGGGTGAACGTATTTTCCTACGTGAGCGACTGACCTTGCTAAGCGACTACGAGCGAAACGATCGAAAATTTTTCCTCTTGTAATCGCTCAAGTCACCGGCCGCTAAATTAAAGGACTACACAATGCTTCGCCCGAATCAAACGCTTTGCTCATGTCGCCCATCAAGGATACAAATGTCTGGTGAGTATCTGCAGACTGAAATACTATCGGGCGAGTGCGTTTGCACAACAATCTCGCGCATGATACCGTGCACGAACTGTGTAAATAAAGCTTACAAATGGCTATTTGCAACCAGCTATTGTAACATACATAGCTACGACGTTTTTAATAAGTAGTATATGGAAATCTATTGTAACAAGCATATCTACGTAACAAGCAAAAACGAGGTCACGGTCAACGATGACAATAAAAAGTCGCATAGCGTCGGGTAGCTCAGGATAGAATCCTATGGCGAGCGTTTGTTACTGCGGCGATGAACTTGTAAGTTCCTTAAGCCATAGAATAAGTAACAAAAATATGGGAACTTATTAACAACACTTTATGAAAAGAACCGTATCCGATCACGATTTGAACATTTTTTTTTACACTTTTTCATGATAGTCAATATTTATCAAGAAGTATTTTACTCAAAGTCTGCTAAAATTGTAATTTTCCCCGGGGGGAAGGGGGGGGAGTATAAAGCCAAAATTGGGGACGTGTTAGTAGTTTTGCAGGGTTTCTGTCTTTTTTTAACGGTAACGATTTTAAAGTTCAGGGGTGTGCTTGTAAATGTGGGGGAGTTTGGAAGAAAAGAAGTAGAAAGCTGGCGTGAGCAGAGATGAAATCCAGGCCATTTCGTTGTTAGTCCGTTTCTTTAACCAAATAGGCTACGAAGAGCAGAATAAATGAGCAATTTTTATCTTGTTATATATTGGAGAAGTTCCATGTGAAAATGAGAACAAGGGAGGTTATCAAAATATGTAAATCAGGTGTGTACGAAAAAGCCTTTAAATTTTTTTTAAAAAAAAACAAAGAATAAATTAGTCACACTTCTTTTGCATATTGTTTACAGTTTTTGAGCACAAAACTAACGGAATGTTATGACCCCCGATTAGTCGAATGCTGTGCACGCTTTCTTTCTGTGTTGCTGGTCAAGTCACGTGAGGCAGAGTTGAAACGGGTCATTGGGTCAAATTTTACACTGCTCAGGGATCCGGCCTGACCCGGTGCCCGGATGGTAGGGTTCAGTTTATATTCTTTCCTTATTATACACTGTTGGGTTTAAACAGTATTTCTTTCAGGGGGTGACCGATACAAGGGTTTCCCCCCCCCCACACACACAAAATGAAAATTTCGATGCCAAAAAGTTTCTAACTATAGTAATAACAATGGATATAGTTTCATATCTCTGGAAAGAACAAAAATATCGCCAGGGATGTGTAAATAACTGCCAACTGAAGTAGTCGTGTGGTTTAAAACGTTAGTCAGTATTCGATCAGCGGGTTGCTGGATCAGAAAGACAGTCTGCTTATTTGTATCGAAACCGTTTAATTGGGTCAGGTTTCAGACCGGGTCAATCGAGTAACCCATGTGCGGGTCAGGCCGGCTCACCAAAAGTGACCTAGTTCTTAGATCTTCGTGGGGATCAACTGAATTAGATTGCTCGGATCCCTCTTTACCCTAAACTGTAGATCCTATCGTTAGATGCTCAACAGCTCGGTTATGACGTCAATGACAATTCAATATTCTGTATCAAAAAGAACATTTCAGAAGGAGATATGTACAAAGGATCCTTAATGAATTGAATTTATTGCATTTATAGTTATTTAGGATTTTTTTCGTTCAGGCTGTGATATGTTAGGGAAGAGAGTTTTGAAAGGAGGTTGGGTCATCAGGGCTAAATTTGAAGGTACCATTCTAGAATCAGTTTGTTGTGTTCGAGAAGAAAATCCTGAAAATAATCAGTCAGAATATCTGTTCGTTGGAATCATATATGAATGTATAATTTTTTAATAGTGTACGACGAGATTCTTACATCATAACATGGTAATTATGAATGATTATGCATAACGTCTACTGTTCAAAATACTGTAACTTGGTTTTACCTTTAAACTGAATTATTCTCTTATTACACTATGTCTATGTAACATACAAAAACAGTATGGAAGAAGCATTTAAGTGCAAGAAGTTTATAAGAAAAAACTATTATCTATCGAATTATTAATTTCAGGTAAAAATTACTAAAAACATATTTACCTTCCGTTCATACGACTTGATACAATTTCATACGGTTGATATAGAAATATCCAATATTGTTGAAAACATATCATTATTTTCTTTATTTACCTTTTTTTAGTGAAGCCTTTTGTTTGAAGTAATACTCCTTTCTGTTGAAATTTTGTTTATTGCTCTTTATCATTATTCTTTTGTGCTATTCTCTTTTCATTCCTTCTTATTTTATAACTTATTTCCATATTTGAACGTGTTGATATTTTGTACATTTAAAGACATGACAATGAGTTAATTTATACGTAATTAAAGTATATTATTACTGATTTTTGAATCATTAGTCTTGTCGTTTCAAATGAACATAACCACGCATTAACTCTTACTTCCATCTGGTTTATAGACGATGGAAGTAAGAGTTAATCCTGATCTTCATTTTGTTCAAAATGCTACAATTTCTTTAGAAAACTATTCGTTTATTTCAATACTGGATCTATATATCTATTATCGCTTTGAAGGTTATATTCAATTGTAACTTATAACGCTTGTAGTATGTTGCTTATAGCATAATATACAATGATTAACCCTAAAATAGGCGCGCTAAACATTTTGATGTAATTAAGCGCGGTATGACCATTTTGTCGCCCCCGCGTTTTTTTTTCTTTCTATATTTCATGTGTTTTTAGTAAGAATGTGAACAAATATTTAATGTTTTATCTCACAAACTCTCATTTCCTGATGTTTCTCCATAATGCAGACTAAATAGTTATATATTACAGCATTGAACTTCCGGATTAACTGAGGACAAATAGTGTCCGGAAAACCGATATTCCGGATAATTATTATTTAAAATACAAGATTAAATATGGAAATTGAATCGACCCAGCCATCTAATCTTGTAGTCTCTAGTATAAATTTAATTTTAATAGTTTTAGAGTAATAAAACGGAATTAAAGAACTCAAAAAAAAACGAAACTATTTATCTTAAACGAAAAAAATACGAACATGTTACACAGAGTACGTATTAAAGAAAATTTAGAAATAAACCATCACAATATACAGTATAAAACTACTGTAGAAGTTTAAAATAGCTTATTTCTTCATTTTTATTTAAGACTCCAATCTTTCCGGATAAGCTTTTGCTACTCCCTGGCAAATTATCAATAGAAAATACTCTGCAGGTTTACCCAGCAGAATAGTTCTCAATGAAGGCCGGATAGGTGGCAGTGGTGCCTAATGTTTTAGCGGAAAACTTTTACCAGTTCCACGCTGATAGATAAGTTTCTCGAATATAAAAATTCGAATGGGTTAAATAGCACATAGGTGAAAGTAACAACATTTTTTTCAGCGTTCACCAGGTTTCCTTTAACATGGGATTTATGTGGCAGGAAGTTTAACAACACCTGTTGAAAGAGAAGAGAACCACTAACCCCCTAATATCAATTTTACATCTCTTCTGATATGAAAATACTGAAAGGGACAGGCAAGTTTCAGGTCTCTCAGTGTTGCCCTGTCTGACGCGCTTTGAAGTGCACTCAATGTCCTATCAAATTGAGTACAAGAGTGTCCTTGGTATTTCTGGGCACCTTGAGAGGTAAAGGCGGTCGAGCGTGGAACTGACCACACCAGCTCAATTCATTCCGTAGGTCGAGAATGTGTGGAGCGCTACCTCTACATTCCCCTGGTGCCGTTCACAGCACATGCACATCGACCAAGGGGTAGCTCTACCTTCTTACCTTACAGAAATTAACTTTTGCGAAACTGGCAATTCATTGCATATGATTCTTTTGTTCTCTTTTCATTTACTTCGTGTAACTGCGATCAGTTTTTTTAGTTGCATTTTACATTTTTCTCTTTTCTTTTTGATCTGTAAGTGGGCAGTTTCGATAAAACGTCCCGCAAATGTGTGAATAATTTTTGACATATACTAATAATATGTGGAAATTTTACACTTGCCTTCGACAAAGCGAAATGTCAGTTCACCTATTGACACCAATATTTTATCACACGACTCATTTCACATTCAGTTCGGACTAATCAAAGACAATGTCAAAGTCATGGACCATAACAGACCGTAGCATTTAGTAATCTCAGAAATAAATGTCGCCAGGGTTAGACCGCATATTCCTTCGTCCACAAATTTCCGAGCTCTTTAAGAATAGAAATTTCCATTAACTGTTATGTGGTGATGAAAAAAAAAATCTGTATTGCTTCTCGCGTGGTTGCAAACAAACTTTCTTGGAAACCACAAAGGTGGGAATGAAATAGATCCAGTAAAAAAAAAAAAAAAAAAAAACGCTTCACGCTGTGAGAAAAAAATAGAGGATAATATAACCTTGAATTCTTATATTCCCATCTTCACCTGTTTCCTATAAACTGAATTGTGGTTTAGTAAGTGGAATATATTAGAGCGTTTCAATCAAAATACATTATGTATCGAGAAACTCTAGCAAGGACAATCAAACCTAGGATTGCCAACCGTTCGGTTTTGGGGTCAATTGTCCTGTGTCTGGTTACAAGTTCAAACCGGATGCTTAATGACCGGTTTTGAGAGGTGCTTCCTAAAAAAGAGTATTTACGTTAAAGTTTAAAAATAAAGCTATAAATTTTACACTGAGAGTGAAGACAAACAATTGTAAATTTAGTAGTCCAAAAGCGCGATTTGTAGATTGTTCTGGGTTTGGTGAGATAATTGTTGTCAATTATGAATAATAATAATGTACGGTTACTTACTTCCAATTTATGTGGTTTATTTTTTCCTTTAATAGTACACTTCATAAGAGTGGCTTACATTTCGCTGTGTTTTGTTCGTAAGATAAAGATAAAATGAATTTTATGGGCGGTAACAGCAGAGTGTTTCGATCGTGACCACAGAAGAAGCAGTTACTTTTCAATTGGAATCTTCCAGACGTGGAGTTATATATATTTAACTGGTGAACGGGGGTGGTGGCGGTCTGTACAAATGTGGATTACTCACCCTTCTTCCATTCTCATATCACTTGTCAGTAACACAATCGATGCCAATCGAACAAAGGTATAGCTTTTCGACTCCTATTCTGGGACAGGTAAAAGGAAACGAACACATTCATAAAGGCTCAAATGGGGGGATAAAAACGAAATAGATCACGTTTTATCGAATGATCAGGAAATTCTTCAAAAAGACTTGTATGTTCTGAATAGTTTTGAAATCTCAAGTGGTCATAGCATGGTGAGATGTAAGCTGAAACTAAATACTAGACTTGAGAGGAAGAAGCTTATCAGAGGAAAACCGCCAGTTTTAGATCTGGAAAATCTATTGAAAAACAGACATTCGATATAGGCCTAAACAACAGATTCAGCGTCTTGGAAGAGTTAAAACACAAAGAAGATATTGCAAGATTGCGCGAATTGAGGGTCATGGCAAACATCGAATACAATAGACAGTTAAGATCTACGGTATTGTTAAATGAATAATGTTTTTTTATATATATATATATAT
>JAGDQP010017686.1:9226-25247 GCA_022664845.1 Lepisma saccharinum | reverse complement strand
TTTAGATGAGTTGATTGGTCGAAGTGAGATTGAACATTTTAGTAATCATTGTTTTGCAATGTGAATAATTACGTGTTATAGAGTCTACGAATATTGAAATTTCGTTTGAAATAGTGTCATAGTTATTATGTGATTGAGAGCAACTACTTGCAACAGTTGAAAATGTGTAATAAATATTGGATATTTGGTGGTCATCATCTCTGAAAAGAAACTACGGCTCTTAATGTTGGATTAGTTGATGTAGAGGATAACCCTGCATTTTTAGTGACGCAGACGATATAGGATTCAGGGCAAGTTTTGAGCAATTTGATGTATATCAAGGAGACATTAATATGTATTAAGAAAGGTTTGAATCGTTTTGTGAGGCGTATAGTATCAGTGATTCGAAACAAACCTGGACATTGATAGCGATGATTGGTTTACAGGTTTACGAAGCTTTTGATCTAGCATGTGCTCCTGCTTCAGTGAAGTCCAAGAATTATCTTCAGTTGGAAGCTTTGCTGGTACAAATATAGGGTAAGCAAGTAAATGAAATCGTGGCTCGGTTTGACTTTCAACACTGTTGCCAAAAATCCTTTCATCAGTGAAGGAATACGTACGTGACATGAAACGCAGAATCGCGGATTGTCAGTATAGATATTTTGCAGATATGAAGATTCGTGACCAGTTGGTGTTTGGAGTAGCGAATGAAAATATTAGAAGATGATTACTATCGGAACAGGCGCTTACGTTGGATAGGGCGATAGAGATTGCCGTGAGTATCGAGCAAGCGGAGAAAGATGCTTTATCTTTGACATCTAGTTTGAATCAACTAGAAAGAATTCAGCAAGTGCAACGTCAGAAAAGTCAATCTTTCAGATCTTCCCAACACGTTCGACCAGCTAAGAAAGGGTTTCGACAGCGATGTTGGCGTTGTTTGGGCCTGCATGAATTTAGAGGATGTTCCGCTTTTAAGACAAGGTGTTTACAATGTGGTGATGTTGGTCATTATAGTAGATCAGGGGTTTGTCAGTCTAATGGTAAGGTAAATAAAGCAAGGATACAAGAAGTATCGGAGACAGTTCATGAGGAGTTGGATGAGACATCAGTAGGAGCACAGAGATTTACTCTGTGGTAGTATTCAGTTGTGCTTACCAGGTGCGTAAATAAGAAACCGGAATTTATGTACAGAAAAGACACAGTGATTGGATGACAATGCTAAGAACTATTTTATTCGAAGTATGGCCATCGCTAGTGATACATTTCTATCATCGTTCCGGCAGTGTGTGGATGCCAGACAAAATGTGTAATAGGATGACTGTCGTCGGGGTATCTAGAGTTTTTACCTTATCAGGCAACAACCGGCACGATCTTATGTTGTCATTCTTGCCCGTTGTTACAGTACTATTGAATTAAAAACATTTTTAAATTAACTTGTAATAACTTGAGACTGGTTAAAGATACGGTAAACAAATTGCATAAGTGAGTTCCTGAGGAAATTGCAGAGGAATATGATATGTCACTTGACCCTATTCTTATTTGAAGAAAATGAGTAGAATCAAAGATGGCGAAGGAGCATATAGCATGTTTCAGAGATACAGAACTTGGTCTCATTTACATTGCATATAGATATGTTCATATTCTGTATAACCTGTAGAAATTATATGAAGAGTTCAATATATACCAAATATATAATGTAACATACAATAACTTGAGAACAGTTAGAAATATAGTAAATTTAATATCACCAGTGACATTGTGAGAAAATTGTAGGTGTATTTGATATGTCGCTTGCCACTATTACCATTTGAAAACAATAAGTTGAATCCAAGATGGCGAACGGAGAAAGTAGCATGCATCAGAGATGCAGTACTTGGTCTCATTCACATTTGATTGATGCTGCGTCAAATCTGTAGAAATTATATGGTCCACATTTGAATCAACCAATACATTTTACAAGGAAATCCCAAAACTTTCCAATCATCTAGCTCCTTCTAGAGGAAATTGCGAAACGTAGGAACTTACACTATTTCTTTTCACGTTGAAAACTATCCACTGTGAAAATTTCATTCAAATCTGAGTGTGTCACTTGGGGACGTTTCCTTGTAAGTTATTACTTCTATTGATTCGTAATTTAAAATGATTAAATACTACAGTTTTATTTTGAAGTTTATATGTTCTATGCGAAAGGAACCAGACAGTCTACTGCAATTGATTACTTTGTAAATCACTGGTACAGATACAAGGACCAAGAAACGGAGAAAAGAGAACTCCATCCTCCTCGTCCAGTATTTTCAACTATAAAAGTGATTCTAAAGCATGTTTCCAGAATAAAATCTTTCCCACTTTTACGATTGGAAATTCCATTTCCTTCCTAAAATTACAAACATGTGGCAAAAGATAACTAAAAGCACTTAATGTCCACATAAAACATATGAAACACGTACTCGCATTTCTATCAATAAGTGTATTTGAGCCTTCAAGCGATTTTCCCTAAAAAAAGAGAGAGAAAAAAGTGCATTGTTCAATGCCCAACCGAGAAAGTGGTGATATGAGTAGAACTCTCTTTCCTAATTTACAATAATCTGTGAATGAGAAGAAAAAGAGGAAACTGCAAAGAATTTTTTTTTTCCTTTCTTTTAAAGAAAAATCCGTTCTCTGTATAGTAAGACTGAATCAAGTAATTTGTAATCCACATAGATTAAGAAAGTATTCCTTAATATTACGTAATAATGAAAATAGTCACGAAATCAAAGCAAAAATGAAACAGGGGAAAATAAATTGATTTCGCACGCATTCTACTTAATATCCTTTCATTCTCCACCTGCTCTCCTACTGTTCACTAGCATTTCTTCACGGACTGCAGAGAATGTTAATCTGACCAAGTTTTCCTCCCCTTTTTCCAGTTCAGTGGAACAATCTATCAGATCATGTTCGGAAGAATATATTTTCTTCTGGCTTTGATTTCTTGCAAAATATTCGTGCATGCTTGACAGACACTGCGAAGACAGACGACCGTCTATAAAAAGAGTTGTCAGATGATTAAAAAATTTGGCACAAATATTTATGATCAATGGTTTAAGTCATAACAGAAGGCCACAACACGTTCACAACTTATTATTAACTTTTATACCGTCAACATTGTTCTAAGTTCGTCATGTCTGAGAGATGACACCACTTGGCGATCACTCTTCCGGGAATTTGCATGGAAAAGGTAGCATTCAGGGCTTTAATTGATGTACCACCCGATTATACGCCTAGTAGAACTGAGGAAATCACTGGAAAACCGCAGTCTAGGTCGCCTTCACGGAGGATCAAACATGCTGCGTACCTTGCCATTGCCAATCCGAGCCGAAACCAGCGATGTTACTGATTGGATCATAGAACCTACGTTTTGGTTAAAGTGGGCTCCGAACCACTCCGTTCAATGGACCCCGGCGAGAACAAAACTTATGACCACGCACATGCGCATTGAAAGCGAGCTCGCTAACCATTCGGTCACCCAGAGATTCTTGCAAGTTTGTTTCTAATAGTCATCAAGAACGGTAGTTCTTCGAGTAACGCTGACGAACGAGTCTGTTAGCGGCACTCACATATTTAAACAACAAATTTCGGATCTAGCGAACTATAAGCTCGATTTTGATACTTGAACTTGCATTTGAAACAAAAAAAAATTGGATCGGTAGGACGTCCCTGGGAGCCCCCTAAGGCGGTTCAAAAAGAAATTAACATTTCTGATTATAGCACTGACTACATACCATATAGGCGACCGAAACTCGCGAAATACCCTTCAATGCCTTTCAAACGGTGTACCACATCAAAATCGGTGAAGGGGTTCAAAAGTTATGACTTTTTTCTTAGCCGAATCACAGAATTTTTCACAAATGATCGAAAAGTGTGTCTGTCATTCTGTCTGTCTTTTTGCTTTAGTCCCAAATGGTTGGTTCCACGGGTTTTGGGGGTCTACTGCGGACCTTGTAAAGACAAATTGATGCTTATTTCTTTTTTTTTTAAAAAAAAATAGGAGTTACGGTTTTCGAGGTACGAAGCCTACCATGGTCCAAAATCGATATTTTGTATGAAGACTATGCACTTTTTTAATAGGCAGCCTTACAAAATAAGTGATATCGGCATAAAAAAACCTTCAGGGCAAAGGGAAGAGTGACGCAAGAATTCTACTCACAAAAGAAATTATATTCATTTTGCGAGTGACTTTCTCTGTGTCACTACTTATTTTCTTAATTTTATTACAAAGGAAACACTTCTGCCATACTGACACAAAGAAAGTTTCGAAAAATGGATATAACTTCTTTTGTGAGTAGCATTCTTGCGTCACTCTTGCCTTTACCCCAAAGGGTTTTTTGTACTGATTTATTTATTTATTAACACTTCGATTGCGTTCTTTGGTGGTGGGTTTAGGTATCCTCAAACGTTTTCCTTGACTTGAACAGGAATATAACGAATTCTGTATGGTTCGCGTACCAGTCTTGCTGATAACGTTTGAAGATACAAAAATCTTACGTTTATTAAGGAAATTTTTACTTGGGTAAGTGACATGATTGAAGCTTTTCTCCTGCCGTGAAATACAGTATAAATGTTCTCAGGCTGGCGACCAAAGACGTAGAACGCTGTCGTACATTTTCCAAAATAATAATAACTAACTAACTCTATGACTTACGGAACTCGCAAGTTCATCGCCGCAGTAACAAACTTCGCCAATGCATTCTATCCCGGGAAATATCAAGCCAATTTTCATCACTAGCACATACTTCTCAAAGATTTCTTCTAATTATCCTCCTAACGACGTCTCGGGTCTTCTCAACGGTCTCTTTTCATCCGGTTTTCCAACCAGGATAGAATATAATCTTCGTTTCCCCCCCATCCGAGCTACATGGCCTGCCCACCTTAGTGGTCGCGATTTCATTATTTTTACAACATCTGGTGTATCGTACAGTTCGTGAAGTTCTTCATTATGCAGTCTGCTCCACTCTCCAGTCATCTCGTTGCGTTTCGGCCCGTATATCTTTCTCAAAACCTTATTCTAAAATACACGTAATTTATGTTCATTTGCTAGGGTCGTACTCCAACTTTCGCAACCGTAAAGTATTACCGGCAGAATAACAGTTCTGTATACTTTTAATTTCAATTTCCTTGATATTAATCGCGATGTTAGAAGTTTTTGGACTGAATAGAAACATGCGTTCCCCGATACTAAGCGATTTTTTATTTCTTCCGTGACCTCATTTTTGCTTGTTACGTATTCTCCCAAGTATTTAAATTTGTTTACTTTCTCTATGACCTCATCCTTAATTCTTATATTTTTATTTCCTCCATTCCCTGTGTTTCGGCTTGTTTTCATGTATTTTGTTTTATCTATGTTTAGTTTACCTGTAGACCTATCTCATCGCACGCTTCTACTAAGACATCGGTGTTGCTTTGTAGTGCATCTATATCGTCCCCTATTAAATCTACATCATCCGCGTATACAAACAGTTGATTCAAACCATTCAACGATAGTCCCTTTTTGTCCCCTTTAATTTTTAAAATCCCCTTTTCTAACGCAAAGTTAAAAAGTAGTGGTGACAAGGCATCGCCTTGTTTCAATCCGCTGCGAATCTTGAAACTATCTGACATATCATTACCTATCCGTACTCTGCTTGTGGGGTCGTTGAGACACCTCTTCACTAGTTGAACCAATTGTTTCGGAATTCCAAATCGTATCAGGATACTGTATAACTTTTCCCTTTTGATAGAATGATATGCTTTCTTAAAATCAATGAATAGCTGATGAACCGTTCCACTGTATTCCCATTTCTTCTCCTAAATTTGTCTCAAGGCATATAGTTCCTTCACGGTAAATACTCTTCAAACTTTTGATCAATTCTATATTTCTGTAGTCAGAACCAGAAGTTTTATCCAGTCGTAAAATTTCTTCCCCAAATAACTTTGAAATGGAAAGACTGATTTGAGTGCACTTACTCTTTGTAACTTATAGAAAATCTCATTCTCTTTCTGTTACAGGAAACCGTTCGCAGATCGGTATGTTTATTTCAGTTATTCCGAGAAGAAATTTTACAACTGGCTACACACATTTGGCGCTGACTGACCATATTGCGCACGAAAATAGCATATTGAACTCCGGCGCATCAACCTTTTTCAACACATAGCGAGAAAAGTGACATTTTAACTGTGTTCTTCGTAGAACGGTTGGTTCAATCAAAATATTGTCACGGAAATCCATCAGTTTCATCTCCGACCCTGCCATATTTTGTCTTCCTTCCTAGACTGTCAAAGTCATCAATTGAAAACCTTAACTTTTGTGAGAATGAGGATTAGGTCTCAGGAGCGGAAACAGGGTCACTTCTGATGATCCATTGACCCAGACATAGATGACCCGGTCCGAAATTTGACCCGAATAAAGCGACTTACTGGGTAATCTGCTCTCGATCCAAATGACTAGACTATAACTTTGTGATCTGGTGACCCGATGATCAATTTTTAACCCCTTATTGATCCTGCGACCCAAACTTGACCCAACAGCCCTATGTTAGATCGATTTGATCTGTTCCTGTTTCTGTGACTTCGAACAGTCAATATTTTCATTAGTGAGATTCATAAATTCTTTCTGAATAAGCCTTTCCGAGGGATGAGTTCTTTGCACACCTCAGGGGGTATATTTTCGTTCTTTCCGGTGAGATAAGACTTTCCCCACATGTTTTTACTTTCGTTTGGAACTTTTCGGTATCATTATCTTGGTGCTCTGGGGGTAAACCCCCCGTTCCCGGTCGCCCCTAAAAGAAACAATGTTCAGACGTCGAAGTCATAAGGAAATAATAAAAAATCTGCTTTGTATCCAGGTCATCGAGTCGAAATCGGGTCGCCGGATCAGACTCAGTCCCAAACATAGACCCGGTGACCCGAGACCCGGTTCAAAACTTAACCCCGATGACCCGTTTCAGCTCTGATGTATTGATATAGTGACCGGGGATAGAAAATATGGAAGTGTTCAAATGTTATATCAAATAACGTGTACAAGAAACGCATATTTTATTTACAATGTAAAAACAAGTTAGTTTTTCTTGTTTAAAAAATAATATTTCGTGATAGTCTAATATGAAATATATCAGATTTGTCTTGTCAAGCGAAGAGAAGTGATATCTCTTTGGAATGGTCTCTAGACATACTTCAGTATTGTTCAAACTCGGATGTGATGGCTTGTCTTAGTGATGAGGAAACTTTCCGCATAAAAGTCCCCTATCTACTTCATTCCATTCTGAAACTCCCTAGGGTCTTTATACCATATGTAATACGAGTTGTATATATATATGTTGCTTGTTTTTCTTTATAATTTTCCTAAATTTGGTGAATACAAAATTTTCTGTGATTTTGTTAAAAGTGAAAAATTTTAATTTTTGAATATTTCCAGAAGTTCGTAAAAAGTCACTGTAACATCAAACTAGGTTGTTATAAATACAAATATGTAATACGGATTCTTGGGTACAATATTTCCCTGAAAACAGACTTTTTTAATTCACATTTGAACTTTCTCCCTCAAAATGATGAAAGCTTCTAATATATATGAGCAATAGAAACTCGCTCTCAAGAAAGAAAAACAGAACACCAACACGTTTTAAGATTACTGCTGGACCCATTGAACTATACTTAACGATACTGGAGAGCTCATGTAATGTAAGATACAAAAGGAAACATTTAAAGAACATTAAGAAGTTTCGTCTTAATACAAACTCGACCAAGCTGTCAGTTTTAGGTCCCTTTATAGCGAAACTATATCGAAAGGGACCTCATGGTGACCGTTCGTGTCCAGAAATTAAATCTCAGAAACCACAAGGTGTAGACCAATGCTTGAGGTGCCGTTGGAAATGTCTTAGCTAGACTAGCTCGGAGTCACCTTAACCGTCTTGATTATTGCAGAAGTTCAGGTTGTCAAACCATTTGTGACCTAAATCCTAGTGTTCTGCAACCAGAAAAACCCAGGCTAGTTGCAGTCTAGTATTTATTTTAGGATAATAAAGTCCATATTAAAAAATATATATATGTTAAAATATGTTTTTAAAATGCATAAATTTATAGAAATATATGAAAGTAACAATGGAATATTGTATTATCACCCGACTTACGTCGCTGTGCAAAATTTTATCATTCTATGACGTCGGGAAATTAGTTACAGTAACGTTCCTAGATTTGAGGACACCACGAACCAATATGAACTAAAGAAAAGAAAGTAAAAAACTGAATTAGAGCTGAAATTTTCAGCCCCTTTGGAATATATTGGCTCAGATAGAAAAGCTTAATTTGTGATGCGATCGAGCATTCCAGTGTAATAAATTTTAGGTTACTGGCTGGGTCTTAAAAAGAGGTCCTCATTCTAATTAAAAGAACTTAAGAGTTTTACATTTTCAACTCATATGAGCCATTAAAAAGAAGTTTCTGTATATTTGTTTTCACTTCCAATCTAAACATAATTCTGTACATAGTTTTTAAAAAACACAAGTTAGAGTGTGTCGTCAATACCCTCCATACATTTTGGAATTTAGAAATGAAGGAAAAACATTAGAGCCTTACTCGATTCGAACGTAAATCACGAACTCTTATAAAAAAAAATAGCAACAAATCAATCTGACAACACTGGAGAAGAAAGCGATAAGTAAGAAGAAAAAAATATCACCAGTGATGTGTAGCTCATTGGCACGAGAGTTCTGGAAGAAAGCAATCATAAAAAGAAACAGAGATTGCAGGAGGAAGGGAGCAGGAGGGGAGGAAATTAGCAAAAGTTCTCAAATGACAGAGGAAAAAAAAATTGTAATTAAAAACTAGTGAGAAATGATAGCATTTTTGTTCCATCATTTTTTATGTACTCCCTTTTTTTCTCCTCACAACTTCCCAACATTGAAAACCAGCAGTCATTCCACTTCGCCCCCTTTCCCTCCGCTCTCTGCCGATGTGAGTTAATTTCTTCGTTTGTGGTAGCGAAAAATTCCCTTTCTCCCAGACAGACAATTTGTTGACTCCTCCGACAAAAATTCGTTACACTCTCACTTTATTCGCTCCAGATGCAGCGAGACGCATAGCTTCACTCTGATTCTCTAATCAGTCCAGGTACAAGGGACTGACTCTCCTCGTCTATACTTTGGCTCCAAGGAACCTTTGCGGTAAGTGAATTTATCTCCTGTGTGTTTATATGTGAACTCAGACCCCACTTCCCCCACGCCCTTCTTCGTTAATGACTATTAGAAATTTCTTTGGTGACAGTTCTTCCGGTTAGACACTGGAAGACACTACAAAAAACTAACTTCCGCTGGAGACAAGATTCCAGACTTGCAATCTAAAACGATAATGCTTAATTTTGAACTCTCAGTTTTTTTTTAGAGAATCCGAGAATACAAACCATGCAGAACTCAGCCAGGATTTTTTTCTTTACGGGGTATATCCTTCTTTTGGGAGGACACATTAAAAATCTTTGTTTAACTTAAATTCATTCATATAATTAATGAATATTTTATATATCAGCTTACAAACTATTCAATTATTTGCTACTGACCTATTGAGTCTCATATCGATTGAATACCTGAGTCCAGAAACGTGTAATAACTGTAATACGAATCGTTGGACTTTAAAGTGTCCATGTAAAAAATATGACAATTCCTTGGCTTTGGTGTCGACAAGTATCATTGTAAGATTGCTTAAGAATATGGAACACTTATTCTTTAGATCATGTTGTTTTGTTCGTACTGGTAGGATGGATAATATCTTTTGTTGCTAATATTTTAAGTCAAACGAAGTTTTTACTTCTTTACTCACAACGATTTTAAAGTCAAGTTTTAAATTCTTGTGGTCTATAATGTTCTTCAATCAAGGTAGGTCACAAAGCGTATTCATTATCGCAATCACATTTCACGTATAAGCTTAATTTACTATCTCGGAAATATTAGCTTCTAGCTGTTTTAATTATTAATTATGTGGTTGTGCAGCGTTGTATTTGTTAGAATGGCTACCCTCTCTCATTAGATAACTATCCTTCTCTCATCCTTTCAGACTTACTAGCCTTTTGATTACATCAATACAATCATACTATATAAAACACACAATAATAATAATAAACAATATATTAGCTTGTATGAGCATCTCTTTCTGGTTTTCTTTTTAGACAAAATAATCACTGATTTTTGTCACATGACATTGCTTTCCTGGCTGAAAGTGACATTTGGTACAAAAAAATAGTGCATTAGTGCTTTACCATATAAGCCTGCTGAACCAGGGTGCAGATCAAACAAATAGAGCAGAGAATATTGCATTGTTCGTAAAAATTGTTATGAAATAAAGAATTAGGAGCGATACGATACCTTACTTCGAACATCATGTAATAATGAAAGCAACAAGATTGCCATTAAGTTTGGATCCGGAGGCCACATAAATCTTAATTTGAATTTTATTTATGGCCTTTAGGCATCTAAGGCTCAGGCCGACATATAACCTTAAGATAAGCCTGGTCGAAGAAAGTCAAGCGAGACAAATGACATTGAGGAGAAATAATCGAGATGATCTCTAATGTTTCATTGTACTAAATATGACAGTTTTGTGTTATATAATTTCGAGTTATGTATAAAAGACTACCTCTAATCTTTTTATTCGTCAGTGTCACTTGCGTTCATTGGCTTCTGGACAATTCATATGTAAATTCCACATATGTGAAAGAATTTTCTTGCTTTCTTAAGTTTTCTTAAAGAGCTCCCAGTCAATTAAAGCACATTAATGTTAGCTGTAATTTGGGTTGGTGGGATACACTTTACGCGGAAGGGGTGCTACATGGCGGCATCCCTGAACCCATGTCTATATTTAACATCTACACTGTCCGTAGAAGAGAAAAAGGGGGGAAACAACCGACCGCAAGCTTAGTTTACATTACACGAAATAGCAGTGTCATTTATTCATTAGCCTGGTGGGACTGAGAACATTCTCAACCCTCCTGGCGTAAGCAAGATTTAAAAGTGCGCAACCCCACTATTAGTGATTTGTACTACACAAGCAGAACCTATGCTAGAAGAATATATCTTAGAAGAAAGAAAATATTTAAAAAGTTTGTTTACACACACACACACAGACCCACATACCGTTGGTCTAGTAGTTAGAGTTGCTGACTACGTATTGATGGGTCCCGGGTTCGATTCCCTTATTTTGGCCAAGGCGTGTGGGTCTAGAACGGTGCCCACCCAGCATCGTGATGTAATTGGGGAGCTGTTATGAATAAAAGATAGTGGAGATCAAAGTGAGAGTTTTGACTCTCCTCTCCAAACACGTCTGCTCAGCGTGGGAGCAGTAGACCAATCTCATCCCTCCGGGGAGAGGTCTCATCCAGTAGTGGATTGTGAATTTGGCTGTGATTTGTTATAATATTGGAGGAAGGAGATTGGCTTACTGCTCCAACGTTGAGCAGACGGGTTGCACTGAGAGAAATTTCTAGACTTTCTTGCAACACTGTTACAATCTAGACGTTGTGACATTACGAACAATGTTAAATTATATGCTCAGTACATTTTGTCATTATTCTGGATAAATTCTAGTCGTTTGCCTCATGAGCTTTGCTACATGAAATTGTATGTATTTCTAGTGTTTTGTCCATCCCACATGAGCTTTTAACATCAGATGTAATGGTCTCCCTTCATTACTACTGTTAATATCAGTGACTTCATTACTTTTATCCAGAATAGTAAGGACGTAAACTGATCATATAATTTAACATTCTCCGTAATTTCACAACGTCTAGACGTGACCATATAATTTAACATTCTCCGTAATGTCACAAGGTCTAGAATGTAATAGTGTTACAAAAAAAGTCTAGAAATTTCTCTCAGTGTGGGAGAGGAGAGCGTAAGCTCTCACTGTGATCACCACTATCTTTTATTCATAGCAGCTTCCCAATAATTGCATCACGATGGTGGATGGGCACCGTTCCAGACACACATGCCTTGGGAAAAAAATCGTTGGCAGCTCCGGGAATTGAACCCGGAACCCCTCAATCCATAGTCAGACACGCTAACGACTAGGCCAATTACCTATATACTTGAAAACAATATTTAAATTATTTGCGAAATACATTCGCTTCCTTTTAGAATGTAACTTCAATAATCTCAAACCTTTTTAAATTTTAAAGTAATATCAAAAGAATTGAAAAGTATAGGGAAAGAAGGGGGGGATGTCCAAGAACAGTGATTTCTCGTAAAATGTATTTAAAAGTGAAACTCTCTCATTTACTTCCGTATATTTAATATTCTCCAAAGCGCTATAAGTTGTGGACTATTTGCGCTTTTGGATTTGAACTTGCTTAGGGATTAACTGACTTTGTTTATAGTTCTTGCTTATTTTTTAATGGACATCTCCTCTTCTGTCCCTGTACTCTTCAAATTTTAAAATATCAATTTTCAAAAGTACTTTGAATGTTGTTTCAAGTCCATCATCTTTACAGAGTTTAAGTGTAAAATAGATTCAAAATAATATTGAAAGATATTTTTGAAATAGAGGAATCAGAAATACTATATTCTATAATAATAATAATAATAATAATAATAATAATAATAATAATAATAATAATAATAATGATATGCGTGAGTCCGCAGACAGTTGAAAAAGCAATCAACAGAATGAAATCCAAAGCGATAGGGGCAGATGAAATCTCTCTAGAATTAATTAAAAAAATATTGCCATTTGTACTTGTTCCCATTACCAACTTATTTAACCTGTCGATTACCACCAGCACTTTTCCTACCTTATGGAAAATTGCAAGAGTTCTTCCCCTCCCTAAGACAAAAGTTATCACCAGTGCCGACGACCTCCGACCTATTAGCATTTTACCGTCTCTTTCCAAAGCCCTAGAAAATGTCGTAAGTGATCAAATTCGTTCTTACTTACAAACACATAGCCTTCTTGACCCCTTTCAATCAGGTTTCCAGAAAGGTCGTAGCACCGCCACTGCTTTAGCTCATATCACAGATGACATTCGTTATGCTCTTGACAATAGAAACATAACAATTCTTACACTTCTTGATTTCAGTAAATCTTTTCAATCTATAAATCACAACATTCTGATACGCAAATTATCGACGTTTTACAACTTTTCTGACTCTTCTGTAAATTTGATTCAAAGTTATTTAACTGGCCGCTCGCAGTATGTATCTGTTTCTGGTATTGACTCCTCTTTGAGAACTCTTCATCATGGAGTACCTCAAGGTAGTGTACTCGGTCCTCTTCTCTTCTGCTTGTACAAAAATCTCTTCTGCTTGTACATCAATGATTTGCCATCTGTATTACAGCATTGTAAATACCATCTTTATGCCGACGCCTTTCAAGTATATATAACTTGTTCTCCAAGTGAGCTACCCACATATATTGATAAATTGAATGAGGACTTAAGAAGAATTGTTCAGTGGTCAAATGATAACGGTCTGAAATTGAATCCATCTAAATCTCAATGTCTACGTATATCTTCTAAAGCAATTCTTTCATCTCTTAACTCTTCTTCCTCTCCCAACGTCTTTCTAGATGGAATGATAATTCCTTCCTCGCACACCGTAAAAAATTTAGGTCTTATTTGTAATGAACATCTAACTTGGACGGAATACGTTAGTACTGTCTCTAAAAAGGCCTTTGCAACTTTACATTCTTTGAGCAGACTTAAAAATTTTCTTCCCATCTCCCTTAAGAAAATGCTTGTTCAGGCCTTAGTAATGCCTCATGTGGATTATTGCAACGTAGTGCTTGCCAATCTGGATGATGTACACACGTACCGGCTACAGCGCATTCAAAATGCTTCCGTGCGTTTTATATTTAATCTTAAACATTATGATCATCTAACATCTTATTTCAATAGGCTGCAATGGTTAAAAGTCTCACAACGACTGGAGTGGCATTCTTTAGTGCTTCTATTTAAAATTCTATGCGATCGGCAACCTTCCTATCTTTTGCAACGTTTTAAGTTCCTAAGCGATCATCACAACCGTGACACTAGGTCTCGCGCAAACCTATTACTTTCTATTCCTCACCATAACTCATCCTTTTATTCGAAGTCCTATACAGTTTCTGTATCCCGTAAGTGGAACGGACTGCCAATTCCCATCAGAGACTCAACTTCATTAACAAGTTTTAAATCTATGCTTTACAGCTACCTCTTAGAGCAACACAACTAAGATATGTTTGAATAGTATTCTCTCAAATCGTCAATTTATATCAAATAAATACTAGTATCCCTTTAGCTGTCAATGTAAATTTAATTGTAAGTCGATAATGTTAGTTTATATAAATTCTCATGGTGCTCATGGCATTGCATTTATACCTAAATTTTTCGTGTATGTGTGTGTGTGTGTGTGTGTGTGTGTGTGTGGTTAGTGAACTTTAGATTATCTAAAATCTGTAGTGTAGATAAGTTTTTGTTTTGTTTCCTCTCTTTTCGTTTTTGCTTTATTTTGTTTACATTTATGAATTTCGTTGTATTATAAATCTCTTCCATCTTATAGTAGTGTTTACCGAAACTGTTAATTACTCTCTTTGTATTCATGGTTCAGTGGTAGAAAAGGCCGTAAGGGCCTTAACTTCGCCATGTAAAACAAGACGTAAATAAATAAATAAATAATAATAATAACAACAACAACAACACTTTAAAGACATACTCTTAAACAATCCGTACTAAAAAGTAAAATAATAATTTGATTTATGCATGACTAAAAAGAAAAGCATGAGGCGCGCTCTCATATACAGTCACTTTATACATTCTTGAATTGGGGCGCCACATGCCTTTCTTTTTAGTCATATCTAAACACAATTATTTTTTATATTTTAGTACGAATTGTTTAAGAAAAGTATGTCTTTAAAAAGTGTTTTTTTTTGTTTTTGTTTTTTTAAGTTATTTCGGTGCTTGGATACTTTTTCTCAAGCTAATGTTTTGTGGCCCAAATCCTAAAGCGTTATACTACCAGACAAAACCAATATCGTTCCAGGCTAGAATTTATTTTAGGATAAAGAAGTCCATATTAATATACAGGGTGTCCCAACTCATTGCAAAGCATGGAAATAAAATACAAAAAGTGTGCAGTGGAACATTTACCGAATGAGGGGGACAGCCTTCCATGCACAATGGAGTTACTTCACATGCACAGTGTTACCAGCTCAACACAAACCTATATTTTTTCAAATGAGATGAAGGTTCAATACTATTGGAGGTGATAGTATGAGTCATGATAAACAAAAGAGTTTATTTGCACATGGGTCGAATTCTCCTTCACTTTGGAGATATAGTGATTCCAACTTGGAACCCCAAATCAATTTAAATTTATTTGAAGGCCTTTAAGCAACTATGGCTCAGACCGTATGGATGATGATGGGATGAATTGGTGGAATGAAGAAAGTGGGAGGAAACGGGAGTAACCCGAGAGAACCCACGCACACAGTGTTTGTCCACCACAAAGCCCACATGGCATGAGCAGGGATCGATCCAACGGCCCCTAGTACCAGAGGTGAGCGCTCTACCAACTGAGCGTATTCGACCCATTTGCAAATAAACTTTCTTGTTTATCATGACTCATATTATCACCTCCAAAAGTATTGAACCTTCATCCCATTTCAAAAAATATAGATTTATGTTTTTATGTTGAGCTTGCAACACTGTGCACGTGAAATGCATGGAAGGTTGTCCACCTCTTTCGGTACATGTTCCACTGCACACTTTTTGTATTTTCTGTCCATGCTTTGCAATATTCCAGTGGTTTGATTAAAATGGAACACCCTGTATATCATCATCATAATATTCAGCCGTTTTCTATCCACTGCTGGATGAAGGCCTCCCCCATTTCTTTCCACATATCTCGGTCTGCTGCTATCCTCATCCATGCAGCTCCTGAAAAACGCTTGATTTAATCTACCCATCTTGCATTTGGACGTCGTCTCGGTCGTTTTTTTCTCTAGGAATCCACTGTAGCACATTTGTCGTCCACCTTCTATCTGTTCGTCTAGCTATGACTCAAACGCCCCTCAATCT